>VDFB02346611.1:0-41680 GCA_007258455.2 Sequoia sempervirens
GATAACAAAGACTTGGGAAAGTTTGATTCTAGGTGTGATTAAGGAATCTTCCTTGGATATTCCACAAAAAGTAAAGCCTATAGATGCTATCACAAGAGATTGCACAAAATTGTTGAAAGTGAAAATGTGAGAGTTGATGAAGGAAGACTTCAAAAGGAAATAGTTCAAGAAGTTGATCATCAAGAAGATAACATTAAAGAAGAACTAGAGGAAGAAGATGAAAATGGTAAGGTTGAACAAGGAAATCTAAAAACACCATCTAGAGCACCAACCAAGACTCCATCCATATTTTTCCAAAAGAAACATCCAAAAAAATTGATCACTAGTGACAGAGATATATAAATCCAAACAAGGAGGAGATTAGCCAATTCATTCGAACATGTGAACTTATGTTTACTCTCTAAAATGTAACCAAAGAATTTTTTAGAAGCAAGTGAAGACAAGCATTGGATAAAGGCTATGGAAGAAGAGTTGGATCAAATCAAGAAGAATAAAACTTGGAGCTTTTCTCAAGACCTATGGATAAAAATGTAATTGGTACAAAATGAGCATTTAGGAACAAATTGAATTAAGATGGTCAAGTTGTGAGGAACAAGGAAAAATTAGTATGCAAGGGATACACTCAAGTTGAAAGAATAGATTTCAAAGAAACCTTTTCTTTTGTTGCTCGTATGGAGGCTATACGGATGTTCTTAGCATTTTCCTGTTTCAATAATTTCAAAGTCTATCAAATGGATGTCAAGTCATATTTTTCTTAATGGAAACTTGGAGGAAGAATTTTATATTTAATAACTAGAAGTGTTTCTTCTAGTAGAGAACAATGAATATGTATATAGAATAAAGAAGGCACTTTATGGGCTGAAACAAGCACCCAAAGATTGGTACTCAAGGTTGGACAATTATCTGCAAGAATAGGTCTTCAAAAATGGTATTATAGATAACAATATATACATCAAAACTAAAGGTGATCATCAGTTGATTGTTGTAGTTTATGTGGATGACATTATTTTTGGAGGTAGCAATGATAAGATGTGTCAGGATTTTCCAAAGAACATGCAAAAGGAGTTCAAAATTTCCATTCTTAGTGAGTTTTTTTTCTTTCTATGGTTACAAATTTCCAAATTAGATAAGGGGTATTCATTTCATAAACCAAGTATATTAAAGAAATGTTGAAAAATTTTAGGATGGAGGACTACAATTCAATGAGTACTCCCATAATCAAAGGTTGCAAATTAAGCAAGGATGATGAATCTCTAGAGGCGAATCAAACTCTATATAGGTCCATGATTGGAATTTTGCTATATTTGGTAGCAACAGGACCTGACATTATGCAATCATTTCGTTTGGTGGCATGATTTCAAGAAGCACCAAAGGACACATATGTGCAAGTAGTGAAGAGGATATTCAAGTACTTAAAGAGCAATATGGATTTTGGGTTGTGGTACCCAATAGGTGAAGGATCTCACTCTCACAACATACACATATGTGAATTGGGTTAGCAGTATTGATGAAAGAAAAATTATAAGTGGAGGAGCATTCTTTCTTGTCCCAAATCTTGTATCATGGTTAAGTAAGAAACAAGAGTCGGTTTCTTTGTCTACAGCAAAGGTGAAATATATTGCAGCAGCTTCTTGTTGCACTCAATTACTTTAGATGAAACAAACCTTAATGGACATCAAAGTTAAGTATGATCACCCCATATCCATATTTTTTGATAATACAAGTGTGATCAACATATCAAAGAACTCAGTTATACGTTCTAGAACGAAGCACATCTTGATCAAATATCATTTTCTAAGAGAGAAATTGGTTGATCAGTAGGTGAAGTTGGAATATGTTACTACAAAGGAACAACTTTTGGATATTTTCACAAAGCCACTACCAAAAGAGACTTTGAGTACTTGAGGGAGAAATTGAGAGTGATATCACTCTCATCCAATCATTAAATACTTCAAAAGAAGCATATGTTTAGGGGGCTATTTATTGCCTTATATTTTATCCCTAGAAGACCTTCTTCATTGACATCAAAGGGGGAGGAATAGTGTAAGGGGGGGGCATGTTAGTCAGGGGAGAAGTATGGTTCTTTTTCATTTCAAGAAGTATTACTATATAGGATTGTCATCAATGAAAAAGGGGAAAAATTGTTGGAAATATTAGTGTCATTGATATTAAAGGAGATAGTGAAGACTTGTGAAATATGTTAGCCGACCTAATCCAAACTTGGCACCAAATTGAGAAACAAAATAAAAAATAACAATATTTATTGGGCTATCCCCCCTCATTGTGGCACCCAATTTTTTTTTTTTAAAAGGTAATTTAAATTTATTATAGGGGTCGACTCCCCTTAGAGAGGAGTGCCCCACCTTGGGAAAGAAATTAAAAAATAAATAAATTTTATTTATAAGAGGGTCAACTTGTTTTGAAGAGCCACTCCTCTTGGCTAAAGAGACATTTTGAGAGGTATAATAAGAGGTTGTGAGAGGGTTTTATTATCGATCAATTAAAAAAAGGAATATTTTTGTATGAAGAGAAGAAATAAAAAGTTATTCAAGTAGATCTACAAGATATATATTAGCATATTTATAGTAGTGAATTTGTGGAAGGAGAACTTGTGAGACAAGAAAATTCATGGTGATTTATGAACAAATCTTATGGAGACATCATAGTATATTTTATGAGGTCATTGTTACAAAAGTTTTGAAGATATTGTTGCCAATTTTGAGAAGACATTATTGCTGAGTTTGAGAAGATATTATTGTTGATTTTTTTTAAAACTATATTGCAAATTTGTGAGAGGAAGTTTTTGGAAAATTTGTGAGAAGTCATCATGACAGATTTGAGGAGTGGCAAGTTAAAATTATTAATATTTTCTTGTGGAGGTTGGATGCAACACCCCACCAAGGATTCCATTAAAACAAAGCATAAAGTAGCAAATTAACCAATTTTTTTTTTTTAAGTCATCTAATTACACATTTGTTTTAAGAATTCCAAGACAACATTACTTTAAACATTACAAATAAGAACATCACATCCGAACATAGAACATAAGTACAAATTAAATTCATGAATGAACCAATTTTCAAAACCTTTATACAATCAAGTTATATATATATATATATATATATATATATATATATCCAGATTACATCAAGTGATATTTTAATAAATATTGATACATCATAATAATGATACAATGAGTACACTCATACACATGAGGTAAATATACAAATAAGATAATGATTTCATCATATCAAACATGCATGTCTTCGAACACGTTCAATGTCGATTGTCACAAACAATGAAGTTACAAGAATCTGCTACAAGTATAATATCATCTATAAGAGTATCCAATAAAGGTAATAGCATGGTTTCCTCCCAACCGCATGGAACCTGAAGGTCCACTCCCTCCGTGCTAGGAGATAATGACAGGTCCAGAAGACAATCGAACAAACAACAAAGAACATACATTACATTACATGGTTGACTACACATAACGACATGACAAAATTCTAAAATTACAAGATCACAAGTAAATTCCCAGAGGAAACAATAGTAACAAAAGTGACTCTACCTAAGAGACCACAAACATGCTTCAGGACAAAGTGTCATCACATAGTTGTTCTAGGTTACCCTAGTGAACCCTCCTAGACTACCAACCCTCATCCAGAGTTACCTTGGCAGTCTCTATCGATTCCTGGCCCCTAGACATACTCATGTGGAGTCGAATTACCTTTCAAAAAGACAAGGTAGATGACTAAGCCATTCCAAGCCTTCTCAACCTACCCTTAATCTATACAAGCATTAAAGCACTAGGTGAGGCAATCATTTATCTGAATTAATTTATGTTTATTACCCAACCCTGTGTACATTAATTAGGTTTTCACTTGATTACAAAAACCCACGATAGGTTACCCTAGCAACCATTTAGGGTTTTGGCCCCTATCGCAAGCCACTCTTCCTATGAACATGACGTAACATCAAAATACCAAGGACTTCCATCATGCATAAGAAATAAAACCATGGTAGAACATATCTCATTTGTGGCCCAATCATTGAACAACTCAAACATCTCAAAGGTAACATTAACTCTCACATGGCAAAGTCCCAAAATAGATCATGGTAAAATACATCAATAAACAAATATTAAAAGCTATTTTCCTTAAATTCAACACTCAAGCCTCTGGAAGAAAAGTACACATATCTCAAAAATAGATATAAAGGAAAACCATTAAGCACGAAAAGCAAAAACATGAATGATCACATCATCCACATGACATAGACCATATAATCTCATAATACCTCAAAGGTAATCAATACATCATGCATAATTTAATTTCAACAATACCACATAGGTACACTAAGTAATGAATAAGGCCAACTTTGTAAATAACGATACCAAACGAATACCACGTCTCACACAAAATGAACAAATCATTCTACGAAATTCCTATCTAAAAATCTAACACGAGATTACAATCAAGAGGTTAAGCAACAACATGACAATACAATATTTCCACATTCTATGTTATTCGTTACGTAATCACTAATTTTACTCCATTAACTATTTGCTAAAATAACAATTGTATTCAAGTTACATGTTTAATTTGTAATCTAATTGTGACATATTCATAAAACAATCAACTCTCTTTATTTAATAAAAGTTAAACCAAATTGCTTATCTAGCAACTCAATTTACAAAACCTTCAACTTCACTAATTATAAATAAGTCCATTCTTTAATTAAGTATCACCATTTATACCAAACTTAAATGATTAATTATAAAGTCAGAATTATTTCATTACATAATATAAATTAATATCTATATTTGGTAAAATATTGCACTCCTAGATTTGTTAATCATAAGTATTAATAAAAGTAACCGAATACTCTTTTCTTAATCTGTTGTTTATAGCATAATGAACTAAGTGGATACAAAACTAGATATACATCTACAATCAGCAAGCTCACAGTTAAACCAGTTCTAACAGCAAACATGAAGTTGCCTAGAGCATGCAGCGAACTAGTAGTTTGTATATGATTTGAAAAGAAATTTAGACTAAATAAAGATTATATCTCTAGTGATTAAGAATCATTAGCACAATGTCAAATCGACTAGAGTCTCTATCACATTAACTTATCTGTTTAAGAGAACAAAAGCAGTGGTAAAAATAATAAACTTAAAGATCAACAATTGTACAGCTACAAGGTTGACGCATTCCAAATTACAAACTCATCAAACTGAATTGTTCACTTCTAATAGAAATTATCCCATGTAGAGAGGACTGGGGTTTGAGTCGACGAGTTAATTTTAATGGCACGAGAATAAAGAAATCTAAAAGTAATATCAAATATGATCTGGTAATAAAAAAAGGTTAAGGATATGAGCGTTGACAACGCCCAAAAGAACTTCATAGGTAAAGAAATGATGATTCTATAAATTTAATGGCTGAGCAAAGGACTGTATGTGTTTCAAATGGGGTCACAATACTCATGTTAACAGTATAAAACTAATCCAATATCATAACGAAAAGATACACACCAGACAAATAGTAAATCATTGAGTGCATGTAACTCCAACAAAGAAGGTTTAAAAGGAAAGAGTTTGACAAAAAGAAAAGGAATCAAACTATACCTAGATGCTCAAATCGCCATTGTTGATAATGAAATCTGAAACTAAGCGCAGCGTACATACAAGTGTTTGCAGGAAATTAAAGTGAAACCCAAAATAAGGAGAATAAAGAAGTATTAGGCGTCCACATGGCAGTTCTATAATCTGATCACTAGAGGATGACTAAAGAAAGCTAGGTCAGCAACATCGAGCAGTATTTATAAGGCAAGAATGAGGAAATTGAGAAGTGACTGTTCTACGAGATCTAATCCAATTCCATCATTTATAAATAGCGGCACCGGGTGTAGGGAGAGTTAAGATTCAAAGATAATATAAGATGACTGTTATAGTTTAGAAATTTATTCAAACCGATTCAAGAAATAAACAAGAATCAGATATACATTTATTAGCTAACAACAAATTCTTTCCCCCTAATTGGCCAATAATACCGTAAATTTCTAGCTATACCTTCAATCCACAAGATCAAAATTTTCATGCAAAGAATGATTGCAAAAAGGCGTGCATGATGTCCCGATTTATTAAAGAAATGCATGTATTATGAGGAGGATTAAAATATGTTAAGAGGATCTGATCATAGTTAAAGAGATCAACTACCTTAATAATGGACTACCTGGTCATCATAAAGTCAAAATTTTCTTATTCTAATTATTTTCCTATTGCTTGTACAGGTTTGTTTCAACATAACTTTCAAAACAAAAAATGTTAAGAAATTGTAGAAGCAAGAGGAAAACTTGGTTTACAATTGGAAAACTAAGTTGAAGAAAAATCTGTAGCTTTTGTTATTCCCGATCAAATCACCAAAACTTGATGAATAAATCCAAGCAATTATTTTTCCCAAATTATATCTACCATCAAAACTGTTGTGCAATCTCTTTTCCAAAACTACTTTCGTGAAAAAATTTCAGAAGTATTGCCGTGAATGAAAAAATTGCAACCCCAAAAGCTTTTAATGCATTTAAATTATCTCAAGTTACAAAACCCAACTAGCTATCAATCAAGCATTCCAAATTGATCAAACAGTTCTAACTTAATCATTTAACTCTAGATTACATTTTTCAACCCCAATTCCAATTTCCATAACACGTTGAAGACTATCTCTTTTAAAAATATCTATCTTTCATGTAAATCCCAATTGCACAAGTAATTCAACAATTACTTTTAATTAAATTCCTTTTTTACAAAATCAGCATTCTCTTTTAATTAAATGACTTGTTTAATTTAAATTAATAAATTAAACCATATACATAAACATAAGCATTTAATCAAATATAAATATATTAACAAATAATCATTTAACTAAAATATTAAATTCTCAGACAAAACAATACAGACCAAAATGACACAATAGAAATAAACTAAACAACAAGGAAGGGTGACAAAAGATACTCATTCAATGAAGAACGATGGCTAAATGAAGACCTGTCACTATCTCCGGATCAACAAAATTTCACTGGATTAGGGTACGCTCAGACCTGTCAAGCAGGTGGAGCCGATACCCGATACCTGTATCTGCATAAAACATCATTGTTAAACATATAAACATATATCAGCAAACACACCGTGAAGAAGAATCGCAGCGTAGCAAGGTACTCACGAGTAAGTAGTGCTACACTGTCTTCTTCACCAAAACTGACAAGTATTATTTTACCAAATGCATCAAATACATCATGATAACCTCATAAAACTTATAAGCAAAATAAATCATATCACAAATGTGTCAACCATAAAGTCAGCTCACAAACATAATTCAGATGTTTAGGTATCAAACGTTTCATCCACATAGTATAAAACAACATAATGTCGAAGTCATATCTAAAACAAACAACCTAGTATCATAATCAACTTAAGAATCTATCTATCAAACTAAGACAATGTGTTGCAACTGGAGGGACACTACATTGGAGCCTTCTACTTGAGATCATGAGGTTGGAGCCTCTTTTTGAAGAGATTGGAGTCTCTTGTTGAGTTGGTGCTCATTGGTGGGGATTGGAGTCTCTAGTAGGCTGGTGCCTACAAATTTTTGTAAGAAGATTAATACAAGCAAGATTTTACTATGGTTTTCTCTTGTAAAGGGTTTCCACATAAAATTGTGTGTCTCTCTTGTGCATGTTCTCAAATTGCTACATCTTGCATGAATAATATTGCTATGGATAATTAGGTAATGAAGTAATATTGCTATATTGAGTTAAGGAGTAAATTTTTAATCTATACTAATTCACCCCATCTTAGTATATGTGTGTGTTTTATCACATTTGAATGTTTGAGAGAATATTGTAAGGAAAGCAGAGGTGTGAAAACACTTTCCTAATGCTAATTCTACGAAGAGAATGCAGACTTAAGGTTTAAATTTCAAATTACAGTTCATTAAAGATGCATATTACCAAGAAACAAATAAGAAAAAATTTCACACAACACATAATAAACCCCAGATTTAACGTGGGAAAACCCTTTCGAGAGAAAAACCTACCACACCAAGAAAAAAATCTTTGAATTACAGAGAACAAAAGGTCCACATACAGAGTTACAATTTCTTCCTTTCAAATGTCAATTTAGACACTCAATACAGACAACATTACAAACTTGATCTATCTTGTTCTCTATCTCAAACTCACAACTCAACTATCTTTTCTATTCCAATCCATTACACATTATATCATTTTCTTTCCTTGAGAGAAATCACAATCCACCCGCATCACCAGACCCATATGGGAAACATACCAATTTGGTTCCCATTTGTAACAACATACCAACCATCACACAATAGTTACCATATCGGCCCATGTCGAAGAGACAAACTCCAATCTCTTGTCGATCTACTTGAGTGACACCGATGTGTGCATATCATAATACACTATCGATCAAAATAGCCATGTTGAAGAGAGATTCCATCTTCTCCCACCGATACACCAAGGTCTCATTGATGCTTGCTTTACCATCCATGTGGTCCTGTAATGTCCCCATTTTGGCCATACGCTCTTCTTTGACTGATAGCCTATTTCCGGAAATCCGTAGGTTGATCAAAAGTGAAATTAGGGTTTCCTTGTTTGGAGGTTTGTGGCATTTCTAGGTATTTACTATTTTTAGTAAATACTAATTTTGGCAGTGGTTCAGTTGTCAGCTTTCATTAAGTCTTGCTTCCAGCTCGAGTTACTGCGTTGGTTTGAGGTAAACTTACTATTTTTGGAGTGGCTATTTTAGTAAGTCTAATTTTGGCGATGGCATCATCGGCCAGTTCAACTCAAGTCATCTTGTTATCCATCGTCGGTTTGGCTTTGGGTTTGGTTTTCTCCTTGGGTGAGTTTGAGACTTAGTCAATTTTCATGTCTTGAAGTTGTACCCCACGCCTAGGCTTGATGACTTCAAGTTGTTTTAAAGAAAGGGACATAAAGGGGTCAAGTGAGCATTTAATTATTTAATAAATGCTTTATTGTTACAATATGAAATGGATGCCTAAAGGGAAGTTGAATGATATTTTATTATTTCAAAAAGTAAAAGGCAAAAAGGTGGCGTCCTTTTTGGAAGTTGAAGTGATTCAACTTCTTGGAATTTGAAGAGTTCTTGTTGCTTCATTTGCCAACAAAGCTTATATATTGCTGCTGTTTGAAGAGATGATTATCAATGTTTATGCTAATGTTATGTTGTCAAAATGACAACTTGTTTAATACTTCGAGGGATGCTTACCTCCTAGTTCCAATCCAATTTCGTGTTTGAAAGACAACACCTAGTTGGTCTTATTGTGCTTCTCAATCAGACTAGCAGATTGTGCTTCAAAGTTGGTGAATTTTGGTGAGAATTTCAGTTTTAATGTTGCTGATGTATACACAGTGAAGGTGTTTTTCATTTACAGCTTTTGATGTGAATTTATTTTGGTTATGGGTATTTGATCCTTGCAATTCTATACTAATGTGACCATATTTGAGAATTTCATAATTTAATTCCAAGTATTTGATTTTTAGCAAGAGAAATCGCCCCTCTTGAGGGCCGTACCATCTTGAGAGTGCTTTGGGATTCGTGCAAAATAATATCATGAGTTTTGATGCAGTTTTGTGGTTTGAGTTTGGGCGCCTATCCTCCAAAGAGACTTTGCATTTCGTTTCATTCAATTCAGAGGTATATTGAAGGAGTTGTGATCATTTTTATGAGTTTGCTGTTTGCTGATAGACATTTCCAGATTGCAGATTTTTATATCAGACTTGTTAGTTTTTGATATAATGCTGGTTTGAGCTTCAATTCTTCATCTTATATCATTGTAAATGTTAGAGGAAGTGATACTCTAACTGTTTAATGTTCTTGGAAGATTATCTATTCTATTTGCAGCTGTTCTTATTCTTTGTAAAGCTAGTTAGTAGTACTAACAGCTCTTCCTTTACTTGCTGCAATTTTATATCTGTTTTACACTCCCACAATTGAGTGGTTGAGTTTTAGAATAAACTTATATCTTGTTTGTAATTTCCCCCCACGTTATAAGTGGTTGTGTGGACAGTATTCCCCCCACGTTAATAAGTGGAAGAGTGGATTTAAAGGCTGGCTTGCTGCCTAATAATTGTTGTAAACTCACCCACTGAATAAGTGGAGTATTCCCACCACTCTGTGGATGCCCGCCGCAGCGGATGAATTGTTTTAATTGTAATCTTTTCCCCCCCACTGTTTGGTGGTAGTGAGGAAATGCTTTTCATGGCTGGTTATCCGCCTATCAGTTTCTAGTTTTCAAATTCAACACTCCGTCATATGTTAGCACCTCGCCCTCAGTGGGATCTTGAGTGCACATTCTTGACGTTGAGTAGTTTTCATTTCAAGTTCAGATTTCTATTTGGAGCTAACGCTAACCGAGTTGATTAAGTGCTGGTTATGTGTGTTAATTCATCGAAAAAAATTGGTTAGCATATTTCAGTGGTATCAGAGCCAAGATCTTGCCATCCTGTGAATAAGACAGAGTCAATTGACAGATGAGTGATAGAGAAATCAGATTCTTCACCTAAGTTCAGTTTAGCTTTCAGAAGTTCTTAAGATGTTGCATTTTCTAAGGTCCAGGAATCGTGAGAAGTCAGATTTGATTGTGGCTTCGGAAGAATGTCAGTTCAAGAGGCAATGCGAACATGAGGCTGCCATACTCCGTAAACAATATCAGAGCATGACAGATGAGTTTAAGAACGATGTTTCATTTGACACGTTTTTGAATTGTGCGGTGATTCATGACCCTGGAAAGTTGGCTATGGTCAACTACATCAAAAAAATGATTAAAGAGGAAGTAGAAATTGCCATGGTTGAAGAATCAAGGAAGGAAGAAGCAAAAGGATCTGTTTGTGGTTTGCAGCCCACAAGTAAGCAAATTGAAGAGAAAAATCAGTCAATTAGTGTTGAAGAAGACACAAGCAAGGTGCACATTTTGGTTCAAAATGAAAGTGGGCTTGATGAAGATACCTTGGCAAGTGAGGAGATTAAGTTAGAGTCCCAAAATACATCCCTAGACTTGCATGGGATGGGAAATAATGAAAATTATTATGGTAAGAAGATCATTACAGCAGTCTTGAGTCCTAATAAGGATTCAAGCAATGAAGATCTCGAGACAAATGGCTTCTCAAAAGATGCTGGTGGAACAGTTGTGTGGGATAAGTACATTGAAGAAGAGCAAGATGAAGCAAATACTAATGGTGTCTTTGAACCAGCCTATGACCATTACGAAAGTGAGGTTGTTGATGGTGATTCCGATGTGTTTTTATCTCCTCTTGTTGAAGATTTAGTGAAGGATAATTCTCTACTTTATGCTGAGCCAATTCCATATGAAGAATTATTGACAAGTGTCCAAGAAGACTTTTTTGGTATGTATGTGGGCACTAATGATAAAATCAACAACACATCTACTCAAGATAATTTCATTGAAGAAAAGAATGACAAAATATTCAAAGCAACCAGCTTTGATGATTCTTTAATCCGATATAATGCTAGTGACTTGAGTGGTAGTGGTTTTGATTATCAAACTACATCTGTGGAGAAAGTTATAGATGAAGATTTCAGTTCAAGTGGGTTGAGGAGTGACTCATTCAAAGAGTCAATAGTTCAAGAGGAGCATGATGATCTCTTTCCTATTGATCATTGCAATCAAACCTTTCACATTTGGGATCCGGGCGCGATGTCACCAAGGTATGATAAAGAACCGGAGTGGGATAAATGCCCCTTTGATCCTGATGAAGTTCAAAAATCAGTTTGCAATGCAAGTAATGAAGTGATCTTTGGAGGAGAAGTTGCAGCAATGGCTAATGAGAAAGTGATTTCTTATGTTGAAGAGAAGAATGTTTTAAAATCAGCAAATGATTTGGATGCCTTTCAAAATTACGCACAAGAAGAGTATGAGAACTTGAAAGGTCAAGATAGAGGTACTAATTTGTTTGAAGAAGTTGTTGACAAGCCTTCGATTCAGGAGATATGCAGTGATAAGATTAGAAAGGAGGCTGATTTTGAAAATCATGTCAAGGAAAACAAATCAGAAAAATTGATGTTTGATGAGCATAGCTTCTTTGCTGATTGGGATCAAGGGCCTAAAGAGCTGCAAGTTTTGAAGGATAATTTATTGGTTTCAGAAGAGAAGATTGTTAAAGTGTTATCAAAATTTGATAACACATATCACTTCATTGCGGAACTTTGCTGGAAGTTTCAATTTGAAGAGAAACTAAATGGAGTTAAAGATGGAGACTCTCTTTCCAAGATGCAATCTATCAAAGAGGCATTGGAATCCATAAAGTCAGATTATTTGCATTTGCTCTCAGATAGGGATAATGCTATTAAGTTTGCAGAGGAGACCTATGATGCCTACCAAGAGAAGGAGGAAGAGATGGATAGGCTTTGCCTTGATCTTACCTTAGCTCATCATTCATTGTGCAAAGCAGAAAATCAACTACCGATTGCAGCCACACTTAAGGAACAAGAAGCTAATACAAGGATTATGGAGATCAAGCAAATAGTTGAAGGAATAAATGAACTCCATAATGATGAAACATTGCAAAATACCAAGCTAATCCCATATGTTGATGGTGATTGGAAAGTGCATCAAGAGTGTGAACTCATGAGTTGGGGAGAGACTTTGCCACAAGAGGGGATAGTTTGCAGCTATGAGATAGATGATTTTATGGATAATGAACGTGGTATTCAGCATGCTACACTTTGTGGGTCAACAACTAATGATGGGCATCCACAAGTTGAAAAAGTTGAGCTTGAATTCTATGAAGACACCAATGTAAGGGATGAAGAAAGTATTGTTGAGAACAACAGTCAATTATCTTCACATGATTTGGTTAATCATAAGGTGATAGATAATTTCTATGAGGGTGTGCCATGTTTTGTGAGTAGTAATCATCTAGAACCTTTTGATAATGAAAGCATAAGTGGATTCAAGGATGAAGTCTTCACAAGGGAAGTGTGGACTCAAGGAGATTTCTTCATCGTTGGCTTCAAGGCGTCAATAAAACAAGTCTTGGTAGTTGCTGGTCACTCCATTGCAGCAACAAAGAGTGAAGATTCCAAACTTATTACTCATGAAGTTTGGGAGAAAGTTGAACCTAAACAGGCAATTCACCTTCTTAACAATCTATCTCTTGGGTTGAGTGATGTTTTGGCTCACCCTAGTCCTTTGGGGAAATGGGAATTATGGACAACATTTGTTCTGTGCTCCATTGATGTTGATGTTTTCATGGATGGGCTACATGGGTTTATCAAAGAAGACACTAACTTCTTGAGTTTGCAAATTGCTTTGATTAACACTTGGAGAACTGTGGTGTTCTCTTTTTGGTGCATTGGGGAACATTTCCAGTTGGGTATCCATGCTTGGGATCCTCAACATGGCTTGATGGAGATTGTTACAAGTGGAAAGAGGAATCATTGGAGAGATACGGGTTCAATTTTCAGATTCTTTGATGCTGTCCCCATCCTTATTAACCATTCGATGGTTCTTTTTGCACATCGACCGATGGATTGGGAAGATATATCGAACAAAGGATGTTTTTATTTTGGGTTGGAGTTCCTTGAGAGGATGTGTCCAGCCTTGGGCATGAGTTGTTGTGATATTATAGATGCTAATTTCCAGTTTTGCAGCAATCCTACAACCCCTTGCATGCTGATTTTCCTAAAATCAGACTTTGAGTGGTTCATTTCAGTTTTCATAGGCAGCTGGTACATTCATTTTTCCTCTTCACAACCTCTTTTTAGTGATGATTTTTGGCTTCAAAAGTGGGTAATAATGTTTCATAGTGATTCAGATCAGTATTGGATGGTGTTCAAGTTATGTTCTAGTGGCTTTCTTTGTACAATCTCTTGCACTAGTATTTGGGGCAGCGAACCTTTGCTTGATTTGGTTCAACTTTTTGAGACTTTGGGGGAGAGATTGGTGGAATTTTTCAGAGTTTTTCTTGAATATGTTAGAATTACTCAGAGGAGGCATTATACATCCTTAAGGAGCTTTGAGGATGCAGTTGCTATGACTTGGCAAAGAGCTGTTTTTTCCTTTGCAAATAGCTATGATGGAATCACATTTGCTGTTGTGATTTGGTTTGATACTTTGAGGAGTGATGTTGATGAGAATATTTTTGAGTTGTTTAGATTATTCTTCTTTGTTCTCAGAATGGTGATTGACATTGACATTGCAGATGTTAATTCCTCAGAGTTTATTGAGCATGAGACGCTGCTAGATTTTGATTCAATTCCTTCTATGTTGTTCGACTTGAATTTCAGGCATGTTATCACTTTGAGGTTGCAAGGATGGTTAGTGCAGTTTTGGTGCAATGATTTCATTTGTATGATCAGAGTAGAGCAGCATCAGCATGGTGGGGTTTTTCAGAGATGGACATGGGACCCCGGGATCCTATATGTTTGGTGGGATCAGTTTGGAGTGTTGTGGCATTGCTTGAGGACATGCAATTTTGGGAAGGGCGGACTGTAATGTCCCCATTTTGGCCATACGCTCTTCTTTGGCTGATAGCCTATTTCCAAATCCGTAGGTTGATCAAAAGTGAAATTAGGGTTTCCTTGCTTGGAGGTTTGTGGCATTTCTAGGTATTTACTATTTTTAGTAAATACTAATTTTTTAGTAGTTCGGTTATTAAACTTTCATTAAGTCTTGCTTCCAGCTCAGTTCTGCTTTCTGTTGGTTTTTGAGGTAAACTTACTATTTTTGGCGTGGGCTATTTTTAGTAAGTCTAATTTTGGCAGTGGCATCATCGGCAGTTCAACTCAAAGTCATCTTGTTATCCATCTCTCAGTTTGGCTTTGGGTTTGGTTTCTCTTTGGGTGAGTTTAGGACTTAGTCAATTTTCATGTCTTGAAGTTGTACCCATGCCTAGGCTTGATGACTTCAAGTTGTTTTAAAAGAAGGGGACATAAAGGGGTCAAGTGAGCATTTAATTATTTAATAAATGCTTTATTGTTGCAATATGAAATGGATGCCTAAAGGGGAAGTTGAATGATATTTTATTATTTCAAAAGTAAAAGGCAAAAAGGTGGCGTCCTTTTTGGAAGTTGAAGTGATTCAACTTCTTGGAATTTGAAGAGTTCTTGTTGCTTCATTTGCCAACAAAAGCTTATATATTGCTGCTGTTTGAAGAGCTGATTATCCAATGTTTATGCTAATGTTATGCTGTCAAAATGACAACTTGTTTAATACTTCGAGGGATGCTTACCTCCTAGTTCCAATCCAATTTCGTGTTTGAAAGACAACACCTAGTTGGTCTTATTGCTGCTTCTCAATCAGACTAGCAGATTGTGCTTCAAAGTTGGTGAATTTTGGTGAGAATTTCAGTTTTAATGTTGCTGATGTATACACAGCTGAAGGTGTTTTTCATTTACAGCTTTTGATGTGAATTTATTTTGGTTATGGGTATTTGATCCTTGCAATTCTATGCTAATGGCGATCATATTTGGAGAATTTCAGAATTTAATTCCAAGTATTTGATTTTTAGCAAGAGAAATCGCCCCTCTTGAGGGCCGTACCATCTTGAGAGTGCTTTGGGATTCGTGCAAAATAATATCATGAGTTTTGATGCAGTTTTGTGGTTTGAGTTTGGGCGCCTATCCTCCAAAGAGACTTTGCATTTCGTTTCATTCAATTCAGAGGTATATTGAAGGAGTTGTGATCATTTTTATGAGTTTGCTGTTTGCTGATAGACATTTCCAGATTGCAGATTTTTATATCAGACTTGTTAGTTTTTGATATAATGCTGGTTTGAGCTTCAATTCTTCATCTTATATCATTGTAAATGTTAGAGGAAGTGATACTCTAACTGTTTAATGTTCTTGGAAGATTATCTATTCTATTTGCAGCTGTTCTTATTCTTTGTAAAGCTAGTTAGTAGTACTAACAGCTCTTCCTTTACTTGCTGCAATTTTATATCTGTTTTACACTCCCACAATTGAGTGGTTGAGTTTTAGAATAAACTTATATCTTGTTTGTAATTTCCCCCCACGTTATAAGTGGTTGTGTGGACAGTATTCCCCCCACGTTAATAAGTGGAAGAGTGGATTTAAAGGCTGGCTTGCTGCCTAATAATTGTTGTAAACTCACCCACTGAATAAGTGGAGTATTCCCACCACTCTGTGGATGCCCGCCGCAGCGGATGAATTGTTTTAATTGTAATCTTTTCCCCCCACTGTTTGGTGGTAGTGAGGAAATGCTTTTCATGGCTGGTTATCCGCCTATCAGTTTCTAGTTTTCAAATTCAACACTCCGTCATATGTTAGCACCTCGCCCTCAGTGGGATCTTGAGTGCACATTCTTGACGTTGAGTAGTTTTCATTTCAAGTTCAGATTTCTATTTGGAGCTAACGCTAACCGAGTTGATTAAGTGCTGGTTTGTGTTATGATAATTCAAGAAAAAAATTGGTTAGCATATTTCAAGAAATTTCAATCTGCATTCATGTTTTTGTATACATAACCAAATGTCCAGGTGTTAGCTTTAATGTCTAAGTTCCAACAACAGATATAACACATTCTGCATGAAATAAGAATACATTCAGGGAGTCATGTATCTTATTAAGGGAGAGGAATCATGACAGACCTAAGTAGCCTAAGGCCTACCACCTCCTAATTGCCCAATCCCTGTTTCAGGGCCTAAGGGGCTGAAGCCTAGGTGGGACCCCCAATCCTGCAACCCAATCCCGAATCAAGAGCCTAAGGGGCTAAGAAAAATCCCAATCACTTAACTGGGCCTAAGGGGTTGAGAATGGGGTTTTTAGGCAATCTACTTAGGACATGATACGTCTCTCTTGATAGGATGACATGCTCAGATCAGACAGTTAATTTTGCAGACAGTAATATAGCAGTAATAAGTATTCATTCTTGGTGCAATAATATTTACATACAGAGTTTTGAAATAAGAAATAGACCAGGATACTCATTGTACAATATTCATTTTCTTAATTAGTTCCTACTGCACATATAAGAAATATAACAAATCATAATTCTGATTTAGCAATGTTTTACATTTATAATAGAAGATTAATCTAATCATAATACACAGAAAATCAGAATGGTTTTTGCTACATTAAAAACAATGTCTATGATTCTATAAGCATATTCATTTTTCCCGAATACACAGTGACACAGCTCATGGTTCCAGATTTACAATAATGTTAAGCCAACATTTAGGGTCCATCGAATATCTTTAGAGAAACGCACAGATATCCGTGCTCCTGAGAATATCTCGGACCTCAGTCCGCCTAAAGATAGACCCTTATCCCTGTGCGGCACGTGATTCTAAAATGCCTACGTCGATCTCATGGTGGGGTATTCAAAATGACGAATGCTTCCGGTTTACAAGAACAGAATCATTGAATAAATGAACAGTAATCAAGCAATAAATCACACAGGATGTATATATCTGTAGCAAGGATTTAAACACGAAAACTAAGTGAGAACACTCACCGATGATCGCTATCCGCCTCTTATCCAGTCGCTTCTGCTTCTTCCAAAAACGCCCATCCTCATTCTCCCCCGAGCCTCTTATAGTTGTCCCTGCATCTCATGGGTATGTCGCTTGCCTGAGGGGAGGCGACTTTTGCGACCAAGGGTTTTCTTTTTTGAAAGTAAACGAATTATAAGTCTTGCAAGTTTATTTTAATTTCGCCTTTTGTAGGGATACGCCTTTTAATTTATAGCATTCCTTTTATGTGATTTAATTAAAAGTTTAGACTTAAATTGTTATTTTATAAATATCTATTATTTAATTATTGTCTTATATCTATCTATTATTATTAACATATTTAAAAAGATATATTGATTTTCCTTTTTATATCTTGTGACAAATCAAGGAGTAGAATTAAATCTTTTAATAATTTTATGTAAATGTGAGTTTCTGTGGGGATATGACACATGGAGTCTTCAGCCCTTCAAGTGGCTGAGTTATTTTTCAGAGAGGTTCATATTGCATGGTCTTCCCAAGACCATTGTGAGTGATTGGGACAACAGATTCATCAATGTATTTTGGAGGGAGCTCTTCCAATTGGCGGGTACGAAATTGACACCGAGCACTAGTTATCACCCACAAATAGATGGACAAACGAAGATTGTGAACAAGTGGTTTGAGGGGTATCTTCGCAATTATGTTGCAGGGTAGCGGCGTGCTTGGATTAGATGGTTGCATTTGGGTGACTATTGTTACAATACCACCTACAATATGTTGATTGTTATGTCTCCTTTTTGAGCTTTGTATGGGTATGATGCTCCATCTTTTGTTTTGTAGATTTGGCTTTTGATGATAGTTGTGCTCTAAGGGATAAGGAGTTGATGTAGGATAGCCAAGATATCCTTAAGGCACTTAAGGATAATATTCAGCAGGCACAAAATCAACAAAAGACATATGCTGATAAACACAGAGTGGAGAGGACATTTGAGGTTGTGATATGGTGTTTTTGCATCTCCAACCATACAAGCAGTCTACCTTGAAGAAGAGTGGTGCAGAGAAGTTGAAGCCTAGGTTCGATGGTCCCTACAAGATTGTGAAGAGAGTTGGAGAGGTAGCATATGAGCTTGAGCTACCAGCTGGTAGTAGGATCCATAATGTTTTCCATGTGTCTTGCCTCAAGAAGGCACTTGGGAAACATATTGTTTCTTTTTTGGAGCGTCGACCTCTTGATGAAGAGGGTGTTCTGATTTTGATTCTTGATAGTATATTGAAGATGAGGGATAGGCAATTGAGGAATAGGGAGGTTCATGAGTATTTGGTGAAGTGGAAGGATTTGCCATTGGAGGATGCGACATGGGAAGGAGAGCAGATTTTGCAACATCCTAGTTTGCAATTGCTTGAGGACAAGCAATCTTGGGAAGGGAGGATTGTAATGTCCCCATTATTTACGACCTAATAATTCAAGCAACCAGATTTGTGAGTTGGCCTATTCTTCTTTCCCATAGGCTAACATATGAGGTAAGGGAATGCATATTGGGGCCTTGGAAACATAGAAAAAAATTCTTTTTGGCCTAAATAATTTTAATTTGGTGTGGAGATGATGGAAAAAAGGTTCAATTTGTTTGCCTACGGAATGTAATTCAAATCTTACGTACTACTGGCAAACTAGTCATGTGTAGAACATAGAATAAAACAGTAACCAGAAAGATATCATATTTGAATGCCAGAAACTTTATTCATTTCAGAAATATCATGTACAATCACAGAGTATCACAATGCTTAACAATATAATCATCGGCACATAACTCATCGTATCCTCCCGACTATCCCAACAAGCTACATATAACGTTCGGCGGTGGTTAGATAACCAACCGACGCGATGCTTCATAACAACATTAACATTAACATTAATCGGGACTTGATTACCCGATAGTACATGACATGTTTTATTTTCACTAACTATTGTTTTATTATAAATTGGCCGACTACGACCAAGGCCGACTACGGCCGACAACAAAGTAAAATATACTGCTCACATCATCCCCCCCAAAAAAGAAGTCGTCTTCCAGACGACATACATATAGCAAGACAAGATCACTGACAAGCAAGGGGAAGGGAGTGCGTCCCTGGATGTACAGATGATGTCGGAGTAGTAGAAGAATGCTCCGCTCGCAGGCGCCTCACCTCCTCGGTACATGTGCGAAGCTGCCAATCTGCCAGTATCTCCCTCTCCCTCGCCGCCTTTACCATCCGAGCTGCCTCCATCAGTTAGCTTTTTGCCTTCTCCGCTTCTGCACTCTTGGCCGCCAAATCAACCTCTTTTGCAGCCAACTGATCTTCCAATGCTTTCACTCGCTGCTCACATGCTGCCTCTTTCTGTTGTGCTTCCTCTTCCAAGACTGCCACCCGAGGCTCCAAGACCTCCAATCAAGCTCCCCTCTCACTGGCAAGCCGAGTTTGTTCGGCCAAGTCATTCTGGATGCTCTTTATGGTAGCAGTGGACTCGTCCTTAACCCTCTGCAGGAGTCTATAGGCGTCCACTCTTTGTGATACCGCTACCTCTGTGGAAAATATTTGGCGCTTCATGAGAATAAAGACATCCCGAAAGGCAAGCTCTATGTAATATAAGCTCTCCAGAACCCCGACGTCCCGCCCTACTAGTCTCGGTGGTCGACCCCGCTAGGCTCTCATCATAGCAGGAGTCTCTCCTGTTGGCCACACCTCGCCAAATATCCATGTGAACTCAGCCTCACACCCCATCTGTACAAATCCTCGGATGCGGTAAACTTCCTGGCCCACTAGAGGAGATCGGCCAATCCTGAGGTCCCTGGAAACCTGTCCCACTTGGATCATCAACCTGCCCATATGCTCGAGCTCCTGTATATATCGTTGCACCGTGCCTAGTGGGTCTGATGGATCTAGTTGTGACATCTCCACGACGAATCCCTCCGCGGAGTCACCCTCCTCGTCCTCCTCATCGCCAGGTTCTGTCTCCTCCTGGGGCGGTTCCCCTACCATCTGAGGCTCATGTATAGCTGTCCTTGGTGCCTCTTCTGCTCTAACCTCCGGGTGTGCAAGTACCTTCTTGCCAAGTCTGGCCATCTCACTTTGCTGAGTATGAGCGACTAGTCCTTCCTCACCCCCTAGTCCCTCCGATGGACTCTTCTCCCGCTGTTCTGGCTGCTCGGCCACTTCCAAGGTGAGGCCTACTGATTCCAACCAGCTATCAATCTGGGCTACCCCGGGTGCTCCTGGGGCTGGAGTAGTCTCCTCAGTGGTTGTCATCGTTTCCCTAGTTCCTGCTACTGAGATTGCCACTCCTGATGCTGCCGATCCTGGTGGTGGTGTAAGGGAACAGGCTGCTGGCAATATCTCGACCGAGGCAGTGGAACCTGCCGATACAGTGACTGCCCCCTGTGATGTCGTGGTGGCAAGTGGTGCCCATCCTGGCGATGCACCTGGTAGTGAAGCAGCTACCCTCAACATTCGCCCAGCTCCGACTGGTGTAACAGGAAGAGTGAATGTCACTGAGTGTGTATTCTTCTTGGCTGGCGGCGCGGGGAGAGTAAACCCTGTTGGTTGCAACAATGGTATGTCGATCTCGCCTGCTTCCTGACCCCCTATGGCGACGGACACCTCCTCATCGGCCGATGGACTAGACTCCGAGGGCGAGGAAGATAAATCAATGGGCTCATCCCTGTCAGATGCATCACTCTGCTCCGAGGCCTCCTCTGATGTTTCCTCTTCCACCGACGCCTCCTGTTTCCTCTTCTTTCCTGAAGTTGTGCCCTCGCCGGCCTGCTTCGCTTCCAGTTCCGACCAGTAAAATACTGTCGGTAATCCGGGATCCAGGTGAGTAAGTGGCTGCAACTGACCCCAATTGCCTTTGGGCACCTGTGTGTGAACGACATCGAGAAAGAGGGCTATAGCATGCTGGGTCATGTAGAAGGCCTTATGCCTTTGCGATAAGAAATCTCTCATCCGCTTTGTAAGTAACGTCACCCAGTTGTACACTCGGCCGACGCGGAGTTCGACTATGTAGTCCACCATCCATAAGTCGAGCAATATCCGATGCTCGACTGGCACCTGTAAGTCGGCATTTCATTAGGTCGAGCAAGCACTTCCATTCCGCTGTTGCCAAGTAGTGTTTTCGGAGACCTCGATTGCCAACACTCCATATGGTATTTTGTTCTTCCGTTGTCAAATTACTTCGACACACCTGTTTGACCAATAGTTCCTTGTGCTCCTGTGTCATCTTCTTGGGTTTGTTAACCCCTATTCCCGAAGCTGGTACGCCAAACACTCTCTCGAAGTCCTACGGCCAAAATGAAATGGTCACTCGGCAACCTCTGTAATCAATTACCGATTTGTGCGTATGCCTGCAATAGTTATCCACCATCGCCTTTAGCCAAGGATCGAACTCCCGAGAATTGAAGAAGGGCACTAGCACAGCTTTGTCTACCCGAGCGTGTCGAAGCGCAACCTTCAGGGAGTGGTCATCAGGAGTGCTTCGCCACCACTGTTTGCACTCGTTGCCAGTCAGGTTCTCCCATGTCATCGTCTCGTTGTCAGCGTCCATCCTCTTTCTTTTTCCAGCCGAGGCTACCTTTGGCTTGTGTTGCATAGCCTTCTTGCCCTTGTCCATTTTTCTATCAGTTCGGCGATTCCAGCCGATTTTATAAATCTTGAGACAGTTGTAGAAACTGCCAAAATTATCAAAACTGTTGAACTGATCAAAACTGCCAAACTTATCAAAACTACCGAACTTGTCAAAACTGCCGAACTGATCAAAATTGCCGAACTTATCAAAACTGCCGAACTTGTCAAAACTACCGAACTGATCAAAACTGCCGAACTTATCAAAACTGCCAAACTTGTCAAAACTGCCGAACTTGTCAAAACTGCCGAACTGATCAAAACTGCCGAACTTATCAAAACTGCCGAACTTGTCAAAACTGCTGAACTTATCAAAACTGCCGAAATCTGGTAAAGGCTGGAAATGCCATACGCTTTGTAGGATCTTTGAAATCCGTATGACCTGGCAGTTTTGTGAAATCCGTACACTTTGGAGAAGTGAAATCCGTACGACCTGGCAATTTTGTAAAATCTGTACGGCCTGGCAATTCTGAGAATGATGAAGCCTTTTACTGTGAAATTCTGGTAAATGAGGAAGCTGTACGATCTGAAAACCTACTGAGTAAAAGAGCCGTATACTGCCAAGAACATGAGGACGCCGTACGATGCCAAACCCTGAGGAAGAGTGCCGTACGTCTTGAGAGAATACTGAATATTGGGCGACTGGAAGATGGCAAAGAAATCGTACGACCTCAAAACACTAGGGAAGTCGTACGGTTGAGGGCACCAATTCTTGTCGTGTAGAAAGAGCCAATCTTCGCCATGTGATTAAGATATCATGGATCTGTGCCAACTGAGAGGATGCCAAACCTTACCCGATGAAGATACCCTTTGGATGTCGTACGCCCTGGAAGAATTCAACAAGGTGCCGTACGACCTGAAAGGAATCAACAAGATGCCGTACGACTTGAAAGGAATCAACAAGATGCCGTACGATGTAGAGTTTGGCACAATTTCCAATTTGTAATGGCCGTACGACCGCCACAGACCAAGTAAATGAGATGATCAACCCTTGGCGTGCGATTTGAGAGGCTTTAGTAGAACCCCGTACGGCCTTGAGGTACTTTAGATGCCGTACGACTTTCTTGTCTGGCGAATTATGCTGAATGTAGAATCCCTGATGCCGTACGAGTTGTAAATAAGCTGAACGATGTTGTGTTTCAAGTCCCTGCTGCCGTATCCTAGTCCACCTTTGTGTCACTGTCTTCCTGCTGAGTATTCTGAATGGTCGCACTTCATCCCCTTTTTCTATGATTCGGCTATCTTGCACTTTGCCTTTTTTAATACTTCGCCGATTTTTTCTCCCTTTAACCTCTTTTCTCCATCAGCGTATAATGGCCAAGGCTCTCACTTTAATGTTGATTTTAATCCTCTTTCCTTTAGTCGGCTTTATTTTTCCCGTGCCTCTTTTATTTTTTATAAATCCATATAGTATATCCATTGTATTAATACTTTTATTTTTTTCCCTTTAATATTATTTCCCTGTTTTCAACTCCTTTTAATTCCTTACCCCAACTCTTTTCCTTACCCCAACTCTTTTCATCTCCTTTTAATTCCTTACCCCAAATTCTTTTATTTTTCGTTTTCTCTCTCCTCTCTCCTCCATTTACCTCGTTTTTCTTCGTTTATTTTTCTATCTTTCATTTGTCTATATCTTTTAATTTTTTGCTCTTCTATCTTTAATTTTTTCAATTTTTGATTATTTTCTCTCTCCTCCCTTCTCTCTTCTTTTCTTTTCATCCCTCTAGCTTCGTTGTGTGTCTGAACTTTTAATTCCAAGGTGTAGTACCATTTACATGTGTGTGGTGGCCTTTTATAACATTCTTCCTCACAACACGTCCCTATATATTCTATATCAAACCATTTATCAAGTAAAGGGGCAGGACCAATACCTCAAAAACTTCCGTCCCTGTATCTTCCGCCGTACTGTTGATACCACGTAACATCGTCGCCTTGCATTGTTGGTGGTCCGGCTAGGTTAGGAATTATTTTCCAGAGTCCATCTTGAGTTGCTATCTTTCTAACCCTTGGTATTTTTCTTCTTTCTCGACGCATTTGTTTCAGAAGGTCTTCTGTATACCTGTCCACCGTTGACACAAATGTATCTTCTGTTTTCAACACTGTCTTTAAGCAAGGGGCTTTCTTCTCGAAGTAAGCATCCCATTGCTCATCAGTCCATTCCTCCTCGTCATCCTTTTGCGGTTCATCTTGTTCTTGGCCTGCTTGTTTCTCCTTTTCCGCTTGGGCTTCCACATCCAAGTCCTTGGCTATATATCCCCGTTTTACTCCTTCATAAGGGGCCACATAGTGCCAGTGTCCCCCCAATCGACGCCAAAGGGTAGGGGTTCCGAACACTACATTGGTTAGGTGCTTGTGTATCCGTGGTACTGCAATTCCTTCTACTCGCTTCTCTGCCAACCTTTCTTCAATTATTTGATCTCGGCCTGATTCTGCCCAGTCATCGTTTGCTACATATCCAGGACCTCCTAGTCCCCAGTCTTGTTTTCTCGGGCCTTCACGTTGCACAGGCCAATCTTCCTTTGTGGCATAACCCAACATATTGATGGCGATAGTATTCTTCTCCTTTATCTCCTGATATGGTTTTAGCTTCGATCCGTTGATTGCCTCCGGTATCAGTGACCCGTCTAGATTTTCTAATTTTATAGAACCATTGTCACCTACTTCCCGTACTCGGAACGGTCCCAACCAACGAACTTTAAACTTTCCTGGCTTGATCTCGTTACGACCGTTATATTTTAGAACTAACTGTCCTGGTCGGAAATTCATTTGTTGGAGATGCTTGTCGTGCCAATATTTCCTTCGCTGTTGCATGTTCTCCGTTGCCCATTGTGCCATCACCCTTCGCTCGTCCAGCTTATTTAGTTGGTAGTCTTTCCTTTAAACTTTCAGTATCGCCCAATTGATTTTCCACGGCTATCCTCAAGCTTGGTACCATATACTCCATCGGCATCACCACCTCCTGACCGTACATTAATTGGAAAGGCGTGTGGCCCGTTGTTACCTTGTACGTTGTACGATATGCCCATAGGACGGCTGGTAACCTTTCTTCCCAGTTAGCTTCTTCCACGCCACATGATTTGTGAATCACTGATACGAGCACCTTATTTGTAGACTCGGCTTGACCATTAGCTCGCGGGTAGTACGGACTCGATAGGTTGTGAAAAATTCGGAACTCTGTCGTCATCAACTTGATAACATGATTAACAAAATGCCCTCCACGATCACTTGTGATCCGAATGGGGATGCCGTACCGTGTCACTATTTGCTTGTAGATGAATCTTGCCGTACTTTGTGCTGTATTGTCTGGCAATGCTCGAGCTTTTGCCCACTTCGTCAAATATTCCGTAGCAACCACAATATATCGGCATCGATGCAGGTGACTCACCTTTAGTGGTCCGATGAAATCCAACCCCCATCGTTCGAACAATTCCTCTGGCTGTGAGGGATGCAGTGGCATGAAGTCTCGTTTTAATGGTTTCCTGACCCTCTGGCAAGTGTCGCAGCTTAACACCCATTCCTTGGCATCAATGTGCATTGTCGGCCACCATAGGCCTGCCAAGAGAATTTTCCTTGCTGTAGCATCTGGTCCCATATGGCTGCCAGCCAGTCCTTCGTGTGCCTCCTTTAGTACGCTAGGTATTTCTTCTTCGACGACACATCTCCGGAGGATCTGGTCGGGTCCCATCTTGTAGAGTAACCCATTGATCAACTGGAATGTCTTACTTTTCAGTACGAGCTTCCTTCTTTCGGCCGGTGGCATTTCCTTCGGGAATGTGGATGTGGACAGATATTCTCTAGTCTTCTCGTACCATGATGGCAATATTGCAATCTGGAATAAGTGTGCATCCGGAAAGTCTTCATTCACCCCTCCCTCAGCAGGTTCGCCCGACCTGATTCTGGATAATTGATCGGCAATAACATGGCTCTTTCCCGGTCGTACGATGATGGTGAACGTAAATTCTTGCAGCAAAAGTAACCATCTACTCACCCGTCCTTGGATAATCGGTTTGTTTACCAGGTACATCAAAGCTTGGTGATCCACATAGAAAGTGAACGGCGTGGCTAGGAGGTAATGCCTGAACTTCTTTACGGAGTAAACCATTCCTAGTGCCTCACGCTCGGTCGTACTATAATTCCTCTCTGCTTTGGAAAGTAGCCGACTGGCGAAGAATACTGGGTGATCCAACCCGTGTGCTCCCACTTGTGCTAGGGTTGCTCCAATGGCAAAATTAGAGGCGTCTACATGTACGTGGAACTCCTTATCCCAGTCCGGATACATCAATATGGGTGAGCTGATCAATCGATCCTTTAGTTCCTGGAATGCCTTCTCTTGTTCTTCGGCCCATGTAAATGGTTGGCCTTTCCTCGTCAGTAGGTCGAGAGGGTATGACACTTGGGCAAAATTTTTAATGAATCTCCGATAGTATCCCACATGCCCGAGGAAGGACTTCACACCAGTGACGTTCTCCGGAGCCTCCATCTGTACGATGACTGGCACCTTGTCGGGATCAGTTTTCAACCTAGCTTTGCACACAATGTGTCCGAGCAACTTCCCTTGCGGCACCATAAATCTGCATTTCTTCGGATTCAAGGCAAGGCGGGCTGCTCTACATCGTTCCATGCACTTGCCTAAGGCTTTCAAATGTTTTTCCTTATCACTATAAATTGACCAGTCATCGAGGAAGGCTTTGAAATTACCTTTCGACATTTTATCAAAGATGTGGAGTATTATCCTCTGGAATGTAGCTGGTGCATTGCATAATCCAAACGGCATTCGGTTGTATGTGTACACCCCGTCCTCGACGACGAACGTAGTCTTTAATTTGTCCTCCTCAGCGATACTGATCTGATTGTAACCCGAGAAGCCATCTAGAAAGGAGTACATTTCATGCCCGACAACTTCTTCCAGAATCGAGTCGGTGAAGGGAATGGGAAATGGATCCTTGATAGTTACTGCATTCAGACTACGAAAGTCAACACAGATTCTAATTTGCTCCTTCTCTTTCTTCAATGATATGACGATCGGCGATACCCACTCGCTGACCTCCACCTTGAAAATGATGCCAGCCTCCAGCGTCTTCTCAATCTCCTGTATTTTAGCGGCATAATTTTTGTTCATTTTGTACAGTCGCTTCCGTACGGGCTAGGCTCCCGGTACGAGAGGGATCCTGTGCACACATAACTCTGGTGGTACGCCTTTTAAATCCTTGTACGTCCAAGCGAAAGCATCTTTATATTCCATGAAGATTCTAAACGCTGCCGCTTTCAGGACAGGGTCCCAGTCATCACCCACAAAAATCTCCTTAGGTTTGGCTGATCCCCCAAGGTTTACCTTTTTTAGCGTTGGTTCCTCGTACTTAATGATTTTGTCCTGCTCAAACTTGTGGGCTAGTGTCACGTCCAATTCTGCCATACCTTCTTTATATTCTCCGTACTCAGGTGGGAATGTTTCACTGGTCGAGCCCTTGTTTGCTTCTCCCTCCTTGACCTGCAGCATGTTGCAATCCGGGTGGAAGACTTCATAATCCCCCATCTGCCAGTGAAATAGTCCGCTCAGTGAACTGGTCTCATCTTCCGAGCAACTGCCAATTACTAGTACCCCTTCTTCATCTGGTTCCATTAACTTCCTCTCATCATCATCTGAGTCTCCTTCGGATTCAGATGCCAAGGATGCTAGATCCTCATTGACGGCCTGGTTCTTCAGATCAATGGTATATTTCCTTCCCCGATTTTCTATTGAGAGTGTATTCCGCTTCTAGTTGTGGGTTGCCTTGGCACCGATCAACCACCCCCGTCCCAAGAGTGCATCGTACGCCTTTTTCTCCATTGGGATGACTACAAAATTCAACAGAAACAGTTGCGTGCCGATCAAGACCTTCTGCTCCATTAGTGTACCCAGCGGTCTGATGCCATGTTGATCTGCTCCCATGAGGTGGAATGTCGGGGGCCAAAGAGTCGGCTTGCCCAGACACTTCCAGGTCTCTTTTGGCAGTACATTTACTCCCGAACCTCCATCGACGATAGTGTTAGATAATTTCATTCCCAAGATTTCCATCTCGACGACGGCTAGTTTCCTCCCGATGCTTACTGCGAGTAGCATTGGGTCTGCAGTCTCGGCTACCACTTCTGGCGTACATTCTGCTGAACCTTTCGGAAGATTTTCTTCAATAGCATTTGTAAGCGCTACTTTGAGATAAGGCATCGTTTGCAAGAGATCAGTTACCTTAATGGGTACAGTTGTGTGAAGCACCTGCCGTACGATATTCTTCTCCGACTCCGACTGTAGCAACGTACTGGTAGCTTTAGAGTTCTTGCCTTCATTCGCCATTGCCTCTTCTACTTTCGTCTTGGCTTCCCGAAATCTTTCTTTCTTCGTACGAGGGTCTGGATAATTTGCCCTTTTTGACTGCGCTCTCGTAAATGCCAAGACTTCTTCGTCGGCTACTTCCAGCATATTGATACTTCCTTTCTGCTTCGGACAGTCGGTGTCTTCATGATCACTCGGGCCACACCACTTGCACAGTTTTCCCCTGTTGCCTTGGCCGCTCTGACCATCCCTCGCAAAGTGACCCCATTCATTATAGCTCCGGCATTGGATCATCGGCTGTCCTTTGCTATCGTACTGAATTTTGCTTCTCGGCGTATTTCTCCGATTGTTACGGTAGCCTCCAGGGGATACATTGTTGCTTTGTGGCTTTGGTGGCGTGGTTGGAGGGGTTGACTGTTCGCCTTGAGTGAAGAATACCTGCGAACTTTTGGTTTTTAAGTTGTATGGGCACTCCTTGACGAAGTGTCCCATAACTTGGCAAATGTCACAGAATAACTTTTTTGGGAAACTTTCCTTTGTGTGACCTTCCGTTTTACAGTCCGTACACCATAATTCATTGGCCTCCTTGGATCCTTCCTTGTCGGCCTTCAGTTCTTTCATTATCCGCATCATATCCCACCGAAGGGCATGTACGGTTGCCGATTCATCGTCACTTTCCTCGGCACTCTCGTTGTCATCCCTCTTCTTCCCCTTTGAGGAAGTCCTATTTTTACTTTCAATATCCATCGCCCGATTGTATGCTTCGGTGTACGAGGATGGCGGTACTACTTTCATTTTTCGCCAAAGTGAGGGAATCAGTCCTTCAATGAACCATCTTTTCTTTAAACCATCTGCCGGCTGTGCCTCCAGCTTTCCTATGAAGTCTTTCAACCTCTTGTTGTAGGTCCGTACGTTCTCGTGCTTTCCTTGTTTGGTATGATATATTTTTGTGACGATCTCACTATCGTCCCGTAGAAGTTTGAACTCCTCTTAAAAATTTTGCTTCAGGACCCTCCATGTGGCTCACTGTGCTTGATCCAATTCCGAGTACCAATCAATGGCACTGTCTCTGAGTGTTGCTGGAAATGCCTTCAGCCACTGGTCGGGGTCATCCTGCCCGCTGGCTATCCAGATAGTCTCGCATGTCTTGCAGTGCCGTACGGGATCCTCAGAGCCATTCCCCATGAATTTCGGCAACTTTTTCCGATCCGGATGAGCCATCTTTATTGGTTGACCTCCCTGTGTTTTGGACCCGATTAGACTAGTGGATTCCTTGCTATGTCCCTGTGCGTCACTAGCACTCTTGGCCACGTACGAGTCACTCCCACATCCTCCGTCAGCATCCTCAACACCGTGGGTCTCCTCAGGATCCCGCCGATGCTCTCTCTGCCCTGGGTTCTTAAGCTCTGGTCTTCCCCTCAACTCGTCGTTGTTGTCTGAAAGGGACAACTCTCGAAGTCGTCTGATGCTACTATTCAATTCATCTTCATTTTCATAGAGGTTATATTTTCCTACGTGTGGAGTGCTGAAGGGGTCTTTGTCCCTTCCTTCTATCAAACTGTGGTGTGCTCGTTCAATAGATGTGTCTAGTCTTGTCAAATTTTCATATGTTCTTTTTATGCTCTGATTTATTTCAATTAAGTCCTCATCTAGTTCCTTACCGACTTGCCTTAGTTGTCTTCGCCGATTTTCTTGCTCTTGCAGCCTGAGTGATCGCCGAACTTGCTCTTCCGAAGTCCCATGCCCGTCAGGTACTCTATTCTTGTCTTTGTTCGGCCGTATGGGCATTTAGTTGTTCAAGCAATCATTGCTGGTTGCCGGAAGTGCGGCGCCGACTAGTATCACGTTCTTCCTCTTCACGTTTGGTTCGGTCTTCACAACGTTGTACGATTTGCTGCCTTCGGCGCTCGCGAGCTTCTTCCTCTTGCAAGATAATGAAGTGGCGGGCCAGTAACCTGGGCATGCGATTCAGGAGGTGGTTCACTTCGTCGTTCACTTCCAGCCGATCCCAGATGACTTCCTCAGGGATCTCCCGAATGTGGGATTCCCTACGCATGTGGTCACGTAGCGATATTTTCCACAAATTTACCAGATCTTCTATCAATGAGTCTTCCCGTTCCTCATTAGCATTTACAGGTTCTTCTGCTGGTTGACCCATTACGCTGCCATGGCAGATGATGCCCTAGTCCATTTAGGCAACGGCGCCAAATGTTTGCCTACGGAATGTAATTCAAATCTTACGTACTACTGGCAAACTAGTCATGTGTAGAACATAGAATAAAACAGTAACCAGAAAGATATCATATTTGAATGCCAGAAACTTTATTCATTTCAGAAATATCATGTACAATCACAGAGTATCACAATGCTTAACAATATAATCATCGGCACATAACTCATTGTATCCTCCCGACTATCCCAACAAGCTACATATAACGTTCAGCGGTGGTTAGATAACCAACCGACGTGACACTTCATAACAACATTAACATTAACATTAATCGAGACTTGATTACCCGATAGTACATGACATGTTTTATTTTCACTAACTATTGTTTTATTATAAATTGGCCGACTACGACCAAGGCCGACTACGGCCGACAACAAAGTAAAATATACTGCTCACACAATTGAATTATCATGAATTTTGGAGGAAACAAAATATTTTTAATATTTTTATTTGGGCTTGGGCTTCTAGAGAAATAAGGAGAAAAAATAAAATAAAAATAAAAATAAAAATCAAAAGACAAGTTGGCGCCCAAAAATGAGGAATAAAAATAAATTAAAAACAATTTTAAAATGCAAAATTGGCACCCAAGTTGGGTTGGCCAGGTTGGGAGTCATAAGGGAGGATTGATATAAATACAAGGTCATTTGGAGGCTTTTGACATCATTCGAATTATCTCTGCTTTTCTGATCTGCACTTTGGTGAATATTCCAAGGACGAAAACCCTTGAGAATATTGGAGTTGGATGAAAACTTAGCTCTTCCATGGAGGACTTCATGATGGAGGTTCACTTGCAGTTCAATGGTGATTTTTGTCAGTTTCATGCTCAGATTTCTACATCAGCATAGGTGACTAGTTTGGAGGGGCAAATTTGGGCAAGTTGGAAGGTTCACTACAGATTTTCAAGGGTTGCAAACCCTACAATCAGATCAGCAAGCCAGCACACCCTTGTGGTAGGGTTTTGGAGTCATTTATCATCAAAAGTGTGCATTTTATTTGCATTGGTGTGACCTGGAGCAATTCACCCAGCTAGGGTTAGGGTGGGAGATCATTTTCATTGCATAATCTGGGGTTTCCTCGTATCAGCAAACTTCTGTATGTTGCTGGGCATGTTTGGAGCCCATTTCATTGTGAAATTACATCAATAGATAGGTCTGATTTGTAGCAGCAAACTGAATAATTGATTATCAGAATTTGGCATGTGTTTGGTGGATGTTTTTGATGGTTCATTGTGATGGTTACATTCCAATTCATGGTTAAACAAATCTGCTGTGATTTTCGATGTCATTGAAAAGATTAAATGCTGCTGTTGATGCATGTTTAAACTCAGAAATTTATATCAGCAAACTAGGGTTTGCGCAGAATTTCGAAATCAGACAATTAGGGTTTAAATTTGTGTATATTCCAGTTGCGATATTTCATCTCATGTCCAATATTAAAGATCGTCCAATTCTACTGGAATTTTGAGATGCCTTTCTTGAAGAAATGCTAAATTTGCCCCCCTAAGCGGCAGATTGGTTTCTAAATTGATCTTGTCCCAAGGATTGAGCCTATGTAAATGAATATTGTTGACTTTTGAGTGCGTAAAATAAAATCGTAGGATTTGGTGGGGAAAGGGTTAATTTGACTTATAATGGTACTGTGGGAGCTTCAATGCTTGTTAATAAGGAAAAGAATGGAACCTTACAATTGTGCGGTGACTATCGGATGTTGAATAAGGTGACTGTTAGAAATAGATACCTTTTGCCTAGAATAAATGACCTATTAGGGCCACAATTTCCTCCAAAATATATTCTCAAAGAAAAAATTTCATACTAGATATGGCCACTATGAGTTCTTAGTGGCACCCTGTGATTTGAAAAATAGACCATTTGCCTTGGTGAACCTTATGAACCATGTTTTTCATGACTATTTGTATAAATTGTATTGGTGTTCCTAGGTGACATTCTAATTAATTCTAAGGAATTGTAGGAACACAAGGAGTGTCTAAAAATGGTACCATGGAAATTGAGGGAACATAAGCATTATGAGAAGGTGGTCAAGTCTTTCTTCTTCTGACACAAGCTTCACTATTTGGGAAATCATAACTATTAGGGGAATTTCAATGGATGTAGTTAAGATCCAAGGCTCCAAGCAATTGTCAACTGGCCTAGCTCCAAGAATGTTTCAAAAGTAAGAAGTTCTATGGGTTTGGTAGGGGTACTATTGTAGGTTTGTAGATAATTTTTTCAGACTAGCTAACCTCATAAGCTCTCTCTAGTGGAAGGGAAAAAGGTTTGAGTGGACCAAAAGGTGTGAGATTACTTTCAAACTATTGAAGCAAGCCATAACCTTACACCAATTTTTCAAGTGCTAGATCTAGAGAAGGAATTCGTAGTGTGGACAAAAACGTCATTGCATGGCCTAGGAGGGGTTTTGATTTAGGATGGTCATGTGATTGTGTTTGAGTTATGTGAGATGAAGGATTGTGAAATCAACTATCCTACCCATGATCTAGAGCTAGTGGCAATTGTGCATGCATGGAAGGTCTAAAGGCACTACCTTGTGGGAAGACAGTTCAAATTGAATAAAGATAGATCATAAGAGGCTAAAATGTATTTTCACAAAACCTCTTGAATGCACGATATAGAAGATGATTAGAATTCCTAAACAATTATGGGATTGACATTTTCTATGTTAAGGGGAAGGAAAATCAGTTTGCAAATGCCTTAAATTGTTGGGCTGACATAGTGACAATACCATAATAAGATTTAACCTACATCAAACAAATATAGGAAAAATACCCCTTTCTATCAACAAATGAAGCTAAAATTGCAGCAAAGGACAAGTAATGTAGAATATCACCTAGGGTATGATGGTATCCATCTATACCAAAGGCAAATATTTGTACCCAAAGAAGGTGGTTTAAAAGTTAGAATCATTGAGGACAACCAAGATGTATGTGGATTTGAAAACTTTGTATTTCTGTCTAGGAATGAATGAGGTAGCTAACTTCGTGGAAAAATGCTTGGAGTGCCAATGAGTTTAGGCTGAGCATTGCCATCTAGCAAGAATATTGTACACACAACTTACCATGACACACATAGATAATAATTTCAATGGAGTTTGTGATAGATTTGTCCAAGATGAGCAATAATTGTGATAATATTGTAGTGATAGTTGAAAAACTAACCAAGGTTGCACAATTGATACAAGGCAATGTTAAAGATGATGCTTAGATTTTGGCGAGAAGATTTATAAGGGAGATAGTTAAATTGCATGAGATACCCAATGAAATCATATTTGATAGGGATAAGCTATTCACTGCTAGTTTTTGGACCAATCCTTGGTACCAAACTCAATTTCAATATTGCATGCTACCCAGAAATAGACGGCCAAACAAAGAGTCTATCATATCATGGATCAACCTAGTAGGTGAGAAGAATATCTGCTATTGGTGGAGTTTGCCTATAATAACTCCTACCAATCTTCCATCTAGATGACACCTTTTCAAGTAATTTATGGTAGAAAGCGCAGGGCATTGAAGGGATGGCATGGATTAGGCAATCAGGTGGGTGACCATTGAGCTGGACTTGCTCCATGAATATAACAAGTAAATATTATTAGGGAGAGAATGAAGGAAGTTGCAGATCAATGTCAAAGTCATGTAGTTGCAATGAGGACCCAAAGAGAGTTTGCATTAAGGGTGTTTTGTTCTTGACAAACCACAGAAAAGTTCAATAAAATTTGGCAAAACTGGTCATTGCAATATATTGGACTATTTGAAATCTTAAAAGAGATTAGCCATGTGGCTTATAGACTAACTCTCCCACCATCTCTCTCTCTCTCTCTCTCTCTCTTATATTCATAATGCGTTTTATGTTTATTTACATTAAGAAATATATTATTGATTCCATGTATGTGATTGACTGGCAGGCACTACAAGTGGAAGGGACCGGAAAAATCCTCCTTGGATCACTCGTAATCATAGACAGGTGCAATATACAACTACGAAACAGAACCATACTTTAAGGTAAGGTCGTTTGGGACCAATATGGTGAGTGAGGAGCCACCTGTGAAGATGAGGACATGATTAAGAAGGAATATCCAAACTTGTTTAATTAATCTGAATTGACTTAAGTCTAAAGGTGGGATGATGTCACATCCCTATAAAACTCACTTGAAATACACCCATAGTCCTGTTGTAGTTTGGATTAAGGTGGAAACCTGATAAATATGTTGATTGTCTTGGCTTCAATGTGCTATTGTAAACAATTAAATGTTTTGATTAATGATGGTTTCAGTTTTAATTGTACTTTTATGAATTGAATGTGATGAGTATGTTTATGAATATCTGAGTACTAATTTCTATTTGGTGAATTGTGTGCGAGGAAATTTTGTTTATTTTGCAGGTGCCAGAGTGCAACATAATGTAGATTCTATGGCTCTATTAAAGAGGAAGATTCTAATGCAAAACTGATCCTGCACTTGTTTAAATATATGCCAACGTCCAAATTTGAGTTTTGGCATATAAGTACCTGTCAATACATGTGGCATTTAGCAAAGTTCATGCCTAGTTGTGAGTTATAGGAAGTCTTGTTGGTACGCATGCCTAGCACCCTAAAGGATATCTTGAATGAACAATTCCTAGAAGACATGTAGTATGTGATTACGGTTAAGTTATAACTTACTATAATAGTACAATTTTAACACAATGTTTTAGGCAACTAATTAATAATTGTTTATAAAATTTTAATATTCTGATGTATACATATAAAAGCTTAAACTGAGGCACACATCACTATCACATAATAATTTTGATGAATGAAATATTATATTGACTAAAGTCATTATCTTTGGGAATTCAGGAAATAATAAACATTACGGTAATATTTAGAATCACATTGATCTAAGATAGGGGTGGCACCAAACAAATAAATGTGACACAATATAAGTTTGGTGGAAGGAAGAGAATGGAGAGGAGGTGTTGTTTAACATTATGGGGTAAAAGGAATCTATAAAATGGAAGATTGGGAGAGGAACAAGGGCAGAAAGAAAAAAAAACGAGGCCAACAGATACTGAACCACATGCAACCAGGGTGAGATTCAGGGTGAATGTTTGCAGTTAGTGATAACAACAGATTTGTAGACAAAAGTATGTAGTTGGATCTCTTCGTTTAATGAACCGAGTCACTCATGAGTGTTTACAGTTACACACATTCTTTCACATTTATTGATTTATGTTGAAGGGTAATTTTATTAAGAAAAATATGTCCAGCACTTCCTTGATTAAATAATTAGCTCATTGTTGAGACTGTCACTATAACCTACACCGACTGTTCTCAACCTTTGTATGAAGGCATAGATTTCGTGATAACACCTATTGTTTGCTAAAAAGCCGAAGTGCTTGTAGGAAGAAGATTGTGGTTGTGTTTTGTTTGTTTTGAACAACATATGTTCCAGTTTCAGCTTAGCCAGATAAGCAAAATTACACCCTTCACCTTATAATGTTTCTGTTACTATTGCCATAACCCATTTATGTATAAGTAAAGGATTAAATGTTTAGGTTTAATGTTTTAATTTTGTAAAGAGAGACAATAAGTCTATGCATCGATAATTTCAGACCCAACCACCTCCCATTTCATTCAGTAATTCTTTAGTTTTATAACATTCCATAGGCATCAGAGGACAATACGAAGTGTGTATTAGGGAGCTAAAGATTTTTGTATGCAGGAAGGTGATAGTGGTTGTGGCTATGTGCAGAGATATGCTTTTTGTTCATAAGCAACTTCGAAGGGAAATTAAAATTATTCAATCAGGTCTAAGGAAAGTAGAATCACTATGGGGAGGTGTAAAGGAAATTCAATTTGCTAAAGAAAATAGGTAGTTAGAATTAGTGCCACTAATATTAGTTGATTAGAGATGGAGATATCTATGTTCCACCAAGTTTTTTGGACAGGGATCACAGTGGATTCCTTTTTCCATGAGTTCCTTTTTTAGGGGACAACAATTAAAAAATAGGGGAAATCTAAAAATATGGGAAATTTGAAATATTCATATGATAATGCATTCAACATATTCATTATATAACCATATTATGAAACATTAGAGCTGATTTAAGAATTCATTAGTTGACATACAAATTAACTACATTTTAATGTATAATAATTTGAGTTTTCATTTTCAGTGTACACATACAAGAAAATGAAAAGGCCAAAAGGCTACAACTACAAAATGACAATGTAGACAACTAGATTTGCTAGTGCTATGCCTCTACCTCATCTTTGCTTAAGTCAAAATCAGAGTTTAAACCTGAGTCACTACCAATATGAGGGATTGCCTCATCCAATGGAACCCCAACCAATCCTAGTTGTGCCTTCTTCTTATCAATTTGTGTGGCATTTTTAGGATAAACATCCCTTTATGCAGTTGGAGTCTATCAATAGTTAGGAGTTTTTCAATCATGAAGTTGCATGGCACTATGCATGGCCACCAACTTCTTAGCTTGTTGAGAGGTAAGTCCATTCCTTTTGATTGATAGAATTTTTATGTGGACCAATTCTTTTTTGTTGCAAAGAAACTAACAATTTGTGAAAGGAGGCAAGTGGCAAGCTTCTTCAACTCTAGTGCATCCTTGTCATGCCATGTCCACCATTAAATAGGGTTGAATTGAGCTAGTGTAGCCCTATCTATCTTTGCCTTTGGTTTGCTAAATGTTGGACCGTGAAGGTTGAGAAAGGCAAGCCATTATGTTTGAAGTACAGTTGCCTCCTCGTTGTTATATATCTCTCGAAGGGCCTTCGTGAGCTTATCTTTCACATCTTATTCATCAAAAGGAAGAATTCTTCTAGGTTTTAGTGCATACCATTTAGGATTTAGAGCATAGGTTGCCACATGAAGTGGGGAGTTCATAGTGTTCCACTGTCGCATCATAATGGGCCAAGCAAGTGAGATGAAGGAGCAAACATATCCGCAAACAAAAAATTCAGAAAAGAATTAAGACTCAAATGTAAGTCTAATGCTCAAAATCTTCAGTTGTGCAATAAGTCTTCAGTATTTGTGCAAAACAGCAATGTAAGGGAGTTCTTTGTTTTTAGGTGTTAGTGTCTTTGTTTCTGGTTTAAGGTGGTTGTAAAGGGGTGTGAGGTTCTTGTGGCCCCCCAATCCTTATAAAAACTATAAAAATAAAACATTTGTAGACTAGGCCATAGGGGATGGCTAGCTGTCCTTAGGATTGTTAATGGATGGCCAAACATCCTTAGGCAATCTCAGTTTTTCAGCATATTGGAAATGATTTCATTTTTTTGTTGGGGGTAGCTTGAAGATGTTTCCCACTTGTTCTTGTGTTCCCCAAAAGTCCCTGGTGTGGAGACAAATGGAAATCCCATGGGATATGTCCCAATGGAACACAGGGAGATATAAATAATATGGGATGAGAAGTAAATGGGTTAATGCAGTTAGAGTTTAAGATTGATTGGAATTGATAATTTAAATAGAAGTGAAGTTGTTAGTAGAGTGGGTGAAGTAAAAGTTAGAAATACGAATGTTTAAGATTAATTGGAATTGTTAATTTAAATAGGAGTGGAGTTGTTAGTAAAGTGGCTAAAGTCGAAGTTGAGAATGTAGTAAAGTGAATGAGATGCTAGAAAATGGGCTAAGTAAAAGTTAGATTTGGGAATGTGACTAAGTGAATGAGAAGTTGTACAATGGGGAAAGTTAAAACTAGAATCGAGGGTGTGGTTAAGTGATTGAGATGTTTTTATAATATCAAGAAGTATAAGAGTAGTAATGGACATTGGTTATTAGAAATTAGAAGTGGTGGTCATACTTAGAGTTTTATTTTTTCTCTTTATATGCAGAATTATAAGTCCTAAAAATGTGTTGGAAAATAATGCTTCAAGAACACTAGGACTTAGAAATAAGTATAATCTGATCTCGAGTCAACAAGACTAGAGAAGCTGCACTCTTGAATTTTTGGTATGTGTTTATCATGTGTGGAATTATGAGCAAGGGAATGTAGTGGCCAATCTTCAAGGTTGTTTGGTTATAGGTGGTAGTTGCTTAAGTGTGCAGTAATGGTAAGCTGGTCTAAGTAAGTTGAATGTATCACTTATTTTTAGTAGAATCTAGTAAGTAAAACCTACTAGACCATGCATAGTTCATTAAATGTGTCAACTGTCAAGGTGGGTAGTGTCACAGTCAACAAGTTCAGGGACAGAGAAACCCATAGGACAACCCTATTAAGATTCATATGGATACACCTTGTGCACATTAAGCTAAAATCGAGATAGATATAGGAGCCATCTTCTATGGAAACAAATAGGTTTGAGATAGGGACGTTACAAGGGCATAGACAAAGGAATATTGTTCTCTTATTGACAAAGGTGATCAATGAGCTGGTAAATCTTATGATTAGCTCCATAAACAAGCTTATTGCTGATTCCAAAATAATAGAATTCAATGGGTGTGCTTTGCAAGTAGGAGCAATTAGTTGTTATCTTAGGATCTAGTCAACTTTCACTAGAAGCATGCATATGATGGATGCTAGGAGCTACCCATCATTTAGGGTTGGACTGAATTTCACTAGTAGCATGTGAATGCTAGATGCTAGGATCTACTTGTCTCAAAGGTTCAATAGATTGTGGTGAAACTAAGTGTTAGCTGCTAATGTCATGCTAGGAGTATTAGATAATATTTTCATGTGTGTTGTATTGAGCAGCTATGCCCTTGTTGGTGATGACCAAAAGTATGGGATGCATGTCTTGTCATCACAGTTGGCAATGAATTGGAAAAAAGGAAAGAGATGTAATATGGGATGAACTAGCTTTTCCTCTTTTGAGCTAGTCATGATACTAGGAAAGGGCTTGATGTTTTGGTGAATTGGGAAGCATAAAAATTTGATAATGTAGTAAAGGTTGCATTTAGTTCTTGTTGCTAGTTGCTTACCATATGTGTACATGATATATGGTTTGGTGATAACTAGGGAGTCTATGCATAGCTAAGTTTGTGTAACTATTCTTGTACACTTGGGATATTGGCATCATGAACCCCCTCTCCTTGATAGGCCAATTGAATTTATTTGGTTGGAATGGGTAGATATTCCTTATTCACTTGGTTGGGATGTCTTGTACCTTTGCACCCGAACTAGGAACTTATGCAAACTTATAAGAACTTGTTTAGGCTTGATGATCAACCATGATGAGGTATTGGTTGTTTAAGTTGTTGGTATTAGTCCTTGCAAGCTTTATAATTTCTTTTGTGTTAAAGGCTTGATGTCTCGATGTAATTTGGACAAAGGTAGAAACCCTAACTTTGAAACTGCTATTGTGCTTGATATTTTGAATGTTGTATGGATTTCATGATTGATGCTTTAGATTTAGCACTTTAATCGTTAATTATTATAATTCTCGTATAATTGAAAGTTATGAGTTAATTGTTTTCATTTTAGTCTACAACATGGTTATACATTATGTTTTGGACTAACTAGGTATTGATGTTTTGTGTTGATGTGTGTATGAGAATTGGAATGTTTTTGCAGGTGCCAAGGGTGCAACAAAAGTGGACCAAGCAACTTATCTCGAGAATAGTCCTGAAGCCTTTTAACCTTGCCTTGTAACTAAGAGATCAAGTTGCCCTAGATAGATCACTCGATTGTGAATTTCCTTGTCAAATGCAAGTTGTTTCTCTGACTTGTAAATGGTCATAGAAGGATGGTCAATTAAACTTCTTCCCTCCCCATAAACATTTTACAAGAGCCATCAATAGTAGGTTGATGGATTCACAAGCTTTGTCAATTGAGTGTCAATGACTACTTTGGCGATGGACACCTTTGTCTTAATTGATTTTAAGGTGTGAAATAAAATAAAGCTTGTAGTAAGGGGATTGCTGACCAAAATGATTTATTCCCATTCCTAAACGTTAATACTAGAAACAACATTATAAATAAATTAAAAGTAAAGGAGACAATAAAGATCAAAGAAAAATAATGAAAGGAAAATATAAAATAATGAAATGAGTTGGGTAGTGGCATGTGCACTAGTGACCCAACAAGGGAGATAGCTCGAATTAAATGGACACCGCCTTAGTATGTAGAGGAAGGGCACGGGTATGCTGTGAATGGGATGCACAATCCGTAGAGCATGGTGTCCCACCTCTGGCTGTCCAAAATCGTAGGCCGGGGACCAAGTATGGCATGTAGGGCAATACTGTGAGCATCAACCTCCATAAAAATGTGATTTGGGCATAGTTCGAGGCATGGGAAAAGTAGAAGCACGTGGGAGAGGGTGGTTAGAGTAGGGGGAGACAACAAAGGTGTTTGGAAGTTGTGCATACATTTGAAGGAAGCTTCATCAGTCACATTTTGCCCTAAACTATAAGTCATGCAATTGCCTTCCCTCTATGAGCCCCCCTGTGATTTCTGCAGCTCGAAGGAAGTTTAATTCGACATAGGCTTGCAATGCTTGTTAATGTGAATAAAAAAGGAAAGAAAGAAAGAGAGAAAAGAATAATTATGTTTTTGAGCTTCCCCTGTGTAATGAACATGGAGATTGCATTACTAACCTTGTGCATGCCTTCATATTTTTTATCTGTGATTACTCAAGCAATTATGGCAACAAATTTTGATGAAATATATTAGTCCTCAAAGTAGTAATGAATGTCCATACCTTGTTTTGAGTTGGGGAAAGAACCAAATTTCATTGTTATCAAGTATTTAAGTCAAGCAATTTGGCATAGATGTTGTTGTCAAGGGTAATGCACATTTCTGGAATATGGAACTGAATTTGTATAATGTGGAACCAGTTTGTGAAATTATAGTGTTTAATTGAAAAGTTCTTTGAGTGAAAGTTATAATTGATTAGACAAGACAATAACTAAGAAGGTTGGGGGAATTTGTGGAATGACTATACCATGACCGTGAAAATTATGTTTTGCCTTGGTTTTAACCATATAAGGGAATGAGATCTATGTAAATTATGGTCAACCTTGACCTTTATCAC
>VDFB02346611.1:41700-56501 GCA_007258455.2 Sequoia sempervirens
CAGCTGTCTTAACTGATGGTGATCAGCTGGTGTCTCTAAGATCTGGGGCAGCAACTGAGTTGCTTGTGAAGAACCACGAGCAAGGTTAGAAATGAAAAGCTTAAGTTGCTGATTTTCAGCCTTGAGGGCTGCCTTGTCTTCTCCATCTTTTAGCAATCTTCTTGCTATATTTGTCTTTATGCATATTCCACATCTTTTCACATTCATCCCTTGAAAAAGTTACGCTTTCAGGCCATGGGGGAATGGAAAAACACCTTTCGACCATATCAGACTTTAGACTGCAAATCAACCTACCATTTGCTGACTGGATCTCCCTAGTAGCCGGGTTGTAATGCTTAATGCAAGCGATTACGAACTCAAGGCTCTGAACTGATATAGGAATGAGCGGTACGCTGCGAGGTCCGAGAATGACGGGTTCTTGGTGAAGTGTTGCACCGCTCTCTCCAAAGGCATGTAGATCGAACCTTAGGCTTGACATGATGCAAGTCTGTCTCGGTACATTTTGATGTAATTATGAAAGAGAGCTGATTTGGACTTGAAAACATTAGGAGTGTACTACATTTCAGAAAACTTGAAGAACAACTGTAAACTCGCCTTGGTTCAGACAAGTCTTGTGCAATTTCTATTTTTAGAATGCTGATTTTTATGCTTCAACGGACGAATTTTTTGAGAATTTTTTCTGAGATATGGGTTTTGTTCAGAATATCAATGCAAGACAACCCAGATCGTCCGTTTTCGAAAATCTTGAATTTTGCCTGAAAAAGCAGCAAACCCTAATTTCTTCAATTTTTCCCGAAAAAAGCTGGCATCTGGGTTTTGTTGAGAATATCACCAAAATGGACGGTTGGAATTTAATTGCAAAACTCGATGTTTGATGAAAAAAGCAACCAACCCACAGGTTTTTTTAAAAAAATTGCGATATGGGTTTTCTTCAGAAGACTGATTGGAAAGGACCCAGATGGTTGAAATATGAATGCTCTGAGGTTTTCACTGACATGCAAGATAAAAGCACTTGCTGCAACTTGATGAAGTTTCTTGAAAAATTCTTCAGAAGATAGAGGCAAAATGACCCAGATGACTGAAAAATTGAAAGCCTTGGCCTTCTGTTTGAAAAATTTGATCTTCTGGAACAAAAAGCTTGAAAGAACAAGGGTTTATGCTTGCTGGTCTGAAAAATCTGATGTAAAGCCAGCAACTATGGATTCTTGAATCACAAAAATTCTTCAAACTTGCTGCTCCAACTTTCTCCTCTGGATGCTACCTGCAAAAATAATGAAAAATACATTGAAAAGAGGTGTTAAATAGACTTAGGGTCTGATTTAGGTTTTGCTTTCTTTTTGCTTTTATTTCAAAACCCTAAATCTCAGCTTCTTGAATTGGACGCCATCCTCTTCTTCTCACAAATTTGAAAATCTTGAAAATCTCCAAAAAACTTCTAAGGCATGGAAATTTGGGCGCCTTTCTTCAAGAGAGGCGCTCAACTTCACCAGACTTAGTCAAAATTTCAACTTTTTCAACTTTTCTCAATTTTAACATGCCACTTCGCCACTGATTTCCCGTTGACAGATCAACCCAACAGACGAGCTGAGTGATTCACGGCGAAGCCTGACTGATTCTGAAAAAGACGTTCTGGAGGCACCTCCTGCTAAAAACTTGATTTTGACCTCCGATTTCACGGGAGGCTTTTCCTTCTAGGGGCGCCCAACTTCTTCAGTGTTAGCCATTTTTCTTATTTCCAAGTTCTTCATTAACTTCTCTTCCACAGATGATCTTGTTAAATCTTGAGCTTCGGGCGTCGGATTGCTGAATGTTTGCTCATCGCGAAGCTGACGGAGAATGAAGAGGGGTCTTCTGGAGACACTTCTACCAAAAAGTAGCCTTAAGGCTTCCAAAAGTTTGGGCGCCCTTCTTCAAGGGGGGCGCCCACTTTCACCAGAGTTAATCTTCTGTGTTTGCTTCTGAATTTTAGTTCTCAGCCTTTGTCGGACCCCACTTTTAGCTCTTCGTATCTGGTGACTGCGAACTCCGATTGACGTGCCGAGTGTCTCGCTGGAAAGTTGGATCAACTGAGACAAAAACACGTTAGAGCCTTATCTGCAAATTCATCCGTTTGGCCTCCTGAAAGCTTGGGCCCATTTTCTTCAACTGGGGCGCCCATTTTCTCAACACAGTCAATTTTGTAATCTTTTCCAAATTCTTCATGTTGACTTCAGTTTGAAACCTCCCGTTCGGCGCTGAATTCCAGATGACTGAATCGCCTGATGACCTTGCCGCTGAATCCACTGCGAAGCTGGCAGACAATTGAACAACATTGACTGGGGGCGCAAACCCTAATTCTGACATTTGATGCCCTAAAAAGATGGGCACCTTTCTTCAACAGGGGCGCCCAAACTCAGCAGTGTTAGAAAATTTTCAAGACTTTTCAATTTTCTTCCTCGTTCCTCGTGCATGTTCATTGTTTCACCTTCTGCCGGAAATTTGAATGCTGAAATTGACGCCTGGCAGTCGGATGATCTCCATTGATGATGAACTCCGGATAGCCGAAAAAGCTAAATAGACCCAGTAGGGCAAAACTGATTATTTTAAGATTCTGACTGTACCAGCCTGATACGGACACATTTTGAGCCAATCAAAATCAGTTCGGACCCTAGAAAATTTTTACTATTTTAGAAAATTTTAGCAGTTTTCCTAAAATTTAGGGATGAAAAACTGAGATCTGGGTTTTGTAGGTTAAGCTGCTCTCAGCAGACCCAGATCGCCAGAAATTGAAAATTTTGTGTTTTAACCCTCCATGCAAGACATGCACACCCAAATTTTGACCTTTTTGACTGATTTAACAAAATTTTACTCGTTTCTTCAAAATGTCTAAGTGTAACAAAATTTTTAATTTTGGGGTACAACATGCCCAAATAAAATAAATGGATGGTGTTATGTTGTTTTTCCTTAAGTCAACCGACCCATTAAACTTAAGAAAAAGGTTCAAATCTAGTGTTATAATCCACAACTTCAACCTAATAAAAGGAATGAGATAAGCTTAGGTGGTTGCTCGAATACTAAATGAAGGAGTTTCACTAATTCATCATTTATACCATAGTCTATGGCTCATCTCTCACAAGCCCACTGATATTCTTGTACTTGAAGGAGGGATATCTTACTGTCACCTGTCACCTCTTGCTGACTCTGTATATACTGTGATGACTAAACATGGTGAACAACAAGGTCAAGTTGAAAATATAAGGGTTAGATAATTTCGGTTCATGCTAATGTGTATTTGGAAGGCTCTATAACACTCTATCTCTAGTTGCCCAAATCAACTCTACGTTCACTTTAGAAGACCTGCCATGTTGAGTCAATTGTAGCTAGAATTCTAGTAAATTCCAGGCTATAGATGACCTCAATTTGAACCTCTAGGATATTGGAGCAGTTAGTAGGTTGTCATTGGACTGTGCTAGTGATCAACGCTTGGAGCTATTGTTGTATCTTAGGGATTAGCTAACATTTAATTGTATCACGGAGGTGAAAGATTGCCAGGGGCTATCCTAGGTGTGATATTCCAGCAGTTGAGCTAGTTGTTACTCCTACCTTGTAGGTAATTGTTGATGCGGGTTTTGTGAACTTAACCAACATTAGAATAAAATACCCAATAGAATATTCTAGTCTCTCTTGAACAAAGACTCCAATGTGCTAAGCTAAGTGATCACAAAGTAGGCTCCAAGGTTCGTGATGCAAATAGGATAGTCTCAGTTGGTTTGATGTGTTTTGTTGGTATTTCAAGGGGGACTTACACTCAACTTTATCACTTTGGACTTTGAACGCTATGGATGACCAGTGGTGAAGTTCTATTAGGGCCGATCTTTAAAAATAAGAAAAAGGATAAGGGTTTAGAGACTAGACTAATTCTAAACTACTCCTATGAATTCAAGAGACAAGTGTTGAATGGCGAAATTCAGACCTATCTTTGCTTTGCCAAGTACAATGACTACAACAACTAGGCAAAGATGGTGCAATCTTCAACGGGATTTACGAATGATATCCTATTACTTAATACCGCCATCAATTTGAACAATGAACATAAGTAATAGAATTCGAGTTTAACAATTTCAAAGTTCAGACTAACCTTGCACATCAAATTGAAAAGCATTCAATTGAAAAAGGTATGAACTAATTTCACCATTACTAACACTATCAATCTTTCATTCATTTAAAATTGCTAAAACAAATCTATTTTATTGAGAAAATATGAAACCATGCAAGCTTTCAAACTAACAAATGCTCATCAATGAGTCAAATCATTATTTTGATAGCACTCTTAGCAACAATTTCACAAGTCTCTCTGAATAAATGAAATGAGTGGGGTTTATATAGGCACCCCAATTACAAAGAAACAACCTAGATCAATTTGAGATCAACGACCAAGATTATTTCCATAAACCCTAACCCTAAAAGCATAACTAACTTATTGGACACATGGCACAAGTAGGACGAGCCACCTGGAGTATGAAGAACGCTAACACCCTGCAAGCTAATCAAGTAAGCGAGAATCCAAAATGCAATTCCCCTTGGCTTGTTCTCTGGCTGCAAATGCAAGAAACTTTGTCATAACCAAATCAAGTTCCTCCATTGATATGTTTGGCATAGTACCCAATTGCACTCCAATTACGTCCAAGGCTTGAATGCACTGAGTAAAAGTGTTCTCGCATTTACCTTCTTGCCTTTGAAAGATGTCCATAAACGTCAAAAGGGATGACATATCATCCAACTGGTTTTCCTTAATAACCTCCATTTCTCTGAAATAAATATTTGTCACACTTTCTTTCAAACCTTCCAAATCCAAACGATCTGTATCATGAGTCTCCTGCCCTACCAATCCTTCAAGCAGTGTGAGGATCCTAAGTTGTATCTTTCCAAGAGAATTTTGCATAACAACACACTCCTCTTTCATCTCATCATATATCTTTTTCTTTGCTAACAAAGAACAACACCATCTATTGAAGTCATACGAGGCTCCATTATCAATAACACCTTCCTGGACCAACACTTGCATGGATATTTCCTTTAAAGCCTTCAGGCGAGGTATCACCTTGTCCTCTATGTATTGGAAATCCTCCCAACTCTCTTCCATCTGGCGAATCTCAGTTACAAGCAAAACTGATTTGTCATAAGTTTGAGCATATCTCTCCAAGAATTGCTCCACTTGCTTTGAGATATTGCTGACCCACCTTTGGGTTGCTTGGCTTGTAACTCTCATTGCTTCAAGGCTATCAACAGATTCTTGAGGAAGGGAAAATGGTGGAATAAAAGCCTTGTTCTCTTGCCTTAGTGGGGCTGTTATTCGCTGGATAAACTCTTATCAATATCAAAATTTCCACTTCTAATCTTTCCTTCTCTGTTTTGTCAAATTTTTCCTTGATGGCCCTTGAAGTGTCTGCTAGCTCATGAAAGTCTTGTTCTATTGTGGTTGGTCCAATGTCTAGTGTTGTAACTTCATAATCCATAGGGGTAATCTGGTGCCTAGGCTTGTCAATCTTTGGAATTGCTACCTGTAAGATCTTGGATTTTGTACCATCTGTAGTGATTTGAGAATACTTCTTAGGCTTCTTTGGTGTCTTAGCTTTACCAATCCTTTCCAAGAAGTCTTGCATACTTTCAATTGGTTGAATTTCATCCACTAGCTTGGGTTTCTTCATCAGACTTTCAATCAACCAATCTGGTAAAGTAGATAATTCCATCCCATCTTCCAGCTGAATATAATCATTAATCCCCTTTAGGGCAGAAATTATCTCATCACCCAATTCCTCATTAGTTTCTAGGATCTCAATACCTCCCATGTCTTCAATTATAAGTGTATCATCTCCTTCCAAACACTCTGTGAAGGTTTGCTCTTGAAGAAGCTCCAACTGTTCTATCTCTTGAAATTCAGCTTCTTGTTCGTAATCTGGATCATATTCAACCATAGACGCCTCTTCCATTACCTTGATGGATGGCGTACTTAAAGATGATGGGTTTTCATTAACCCTCTGCTTCTTAATCTCTGACTCTTCACTTGCTGCCTCCTTTGCCTTTGCTTGAAGACCTTCATTCATTACTTTCCTTTTACTTGATCTTGGAAGTTCATCAAAACCTCCTTCTCTTCTTTCAAATTTAACTGCTTCTCCCTGACTTTCTTCATCACTTAGTTTGGCTAGATAAGGGAGACACCTTTTCTCAATCTGCTGATTTGGTGATCTACCCACTTCCTAGAATTAGTTATAATATCCTTCATCAATACATTCAAATTTGTCAACTCAGGTTGTGTCCAATTTGGCAATAAGAGAAGCTTATTCTTTTTTTGTTCAAATTGAGGATGTACATACTCTCCATTGTCCTTTATCTGGTTAGAAATAGGGAATAAGTCACACTTTTTCACAAGGTCTACTGGAATTCTAGACCACATCTTCTTTCTAACTCCATATTTGTCCACCAAGTTAGACCAATAGTCTTCTATTTGCATAACATGAAGTGACTTCTTCCTGTGAACTCTCAAGTATGGATCAAAATCTGACCTTGGTTTATACGTACCCAATTTATAAAATTGCAATTCTGATTTTGCTGTCTTGGCTATTTGCAATGAAGGGTAGACTTCCAACATTTTCCCAATCACAATAGGAAAATACACTCCTTTTTTATTCCTTTTCTCCTGGATGGAATCCAAGTGAACCAACTGTCTTGCAACTTCAAGCATGACCATCTTATTTGTCGGGTACCGTGGGAGTTTATATGGAGCTTTTGCAAATCCATGGATCCTTAAATATGTAAAGGTTGGAAATTGAATGAACCACGATCCAAATTTTTCAAGCAACGCCATAGCCTCCTTGGACAACCTCTTTTGGATTCCTCCTTGAAGTAACTGAGTGACATACATGAGAAATGCATCATTGGTTATTTTGTAATTGTCTTTGTAGTGCAACTGTAGCTGTGGGTAACAATCATATGCCTTGAACTAGTTATTCCGAGGTCCTACTTCTCCTTTGCAGATTAATCCTCTATACTTCGTAAATCGGGCTAAGATGTAGACTATGTAAGAACTCATGTAGAAAGTCTTGGTTTTCTCCAAATTTCTCAGCTGAATATCAATATTGTCACTTACCAGTTTAGCCCAATTTATCATTTCCATTCCCAGCACAGCTTCCTCCACGTATGAAAACATCCAAACTTCAAAGAACTCCCCTTGAGGAGTTCCCATAATTCTGTTCAACATATGGATCATGTCACTATACTCTTCTTTGAAATCAGTGCAAATCAACCTCTTGGGTAACTTAGAGCAATGCTTCTTTGGTTCCTTGACCCAATTGGAATTAACTATATCCATACAAGCTTCTTTTGCCTGATGAAACATTGCTTGTGATTCCTCTTGAGTTCTGCTCAACATTTTGTGATGACAAGGAATGCCAAACACTTCTTTGACTGAATCTTCAGTGAAATATGCCAAAGTGATCCCATTAGATGCTTCGATGGATCATGTTTGTGGGTTATATCTTTTGGCACACTCAACTATCAGCTCACTACACTAAACTGCAGGTGGAAAACCAGCGGCTTGGTAAAGTTCGCATTTGATCATGTTGGCTGCAATAGGCATAGTCATTTCATGCTGGGTGCCAAACATCCTCTTCTTGTGCTGGATTACATTGAATTGTTTGAAGTTAGTGTCTGCAACTTTCTTCCATTTAGATGATAGTTGGGATTTTGGAGAAAATCCCTTAAGAACTTCTCTAACTTGATTCTTTTTGACTCCTCCAACGTTCTTTGAGGTAGACATTGCACCTATACAAAACTTGAATTTAGAAAATATTCGTAAATTGCAAAGAAGGCGTTATACTCAAGATTTTAAGGCTGGAGAGTATTTTAATTAATTAATTTAAAATTCCAGAACTCGATTGCAAGGGCTGATTAGAAAATAAATTCAAATGGATTTCATTTTTGATGGATTTTATTTCAAATGGATTTTACTTTGCAACTAAATTTCTCAAGGATTCAATTGGATTTTTCACCATGGGCACACTAAGTCTTGAAGATGATTTCCTCTTGCTTGGGGCGAACTTTATAGGTTTTTTGCTTTGACGCCTTCGAAACCCTAACCCTAACACTTTCTAAAAATAGAAAAAAAAACAAAAAAAAAAGCAAAAAGAAAAATTTCTAAAAATAGTAAATCCCCAATTGGTCTCAAAAATGCAAAAAATAGAACTTTTGGAAAAGCAAAAAAGAAAAATCCCTAAAAAATAGGAAGTCTCAGAATTCACTCGTTGAACAGTCGTTTTTCATGCAACCCTTCCGAGCACTCTTGTGGCGTTAGAAACTTCATTTGACCCCCAAGTACTAACCTAACCAAGTCAGCCATCTCAAATCTTGACAAATTCTAACTCAAACCTAGACCTTGAACGTGCCAACCCATTCCTGCTTTGAAAGAAGCCCAAGGAAATTGAAGCTAATGCCAGAACTAACTCTAATACTAAGACTAAAAATGAGGGGTCCCCATTTGCGGTGGGGCGATGTGTGATTAGATCACAATAGTAACAAAAACTAGAGCTGATTGTTATATCGAGAGGATTAGCAAGTAGTCACCTATTGCATAAAGGTGATTGATGCCAAGTGCTACTCATATTGTGAAGGGGATAGTTGACAATAATCAAGGCCATGATGTGGTATCTGTTGGATGTTGGGCCTTCCTGGGTGGACAAACTTGTCACCGGTGGCCTAGGGGTGATTGAAGTTGGAATTCACCAATTTGGAAAGGTTCATTGCTTGGGGAAAACTGTCTTGTGCCTATATGACTATTTGGATCGAAGATGGACCCTCAGTGTATCATGGGATGCACCAAAGTCCTCTCCGCAACTGTCTAATGGGATGCTTGATCCCTTCGAGAGGAAGTGAATCCTTGGTGTAGTATGGGATACATTGAAGTCCTCTTCCTAGTCATTCCTTTGAAAAGGTTAGATTTCACCCCATCACCTAAGCCCATGACCTTGACCCCATCACTACAGGACTGTTCTTCAAGATAGCTTGCTAGGTCCACTTGGTTGGGATGGTTAGGGCAGTGATCCACTTGGTTGGGTTTGTACTCTTTAGTCAGGTAAACAAAAACCTAGACAACCAGATTGCTATGCATGATCAGTCAAGCTCTTATTTGTGAAGAACCCTACTGGTTCTAACTCTGCCCCTTATGCTAAAACTGTATTGTTTTTGCGTTTTCTCTTGTTTTGAATGATTTTAGACAAATAATAAAGAAGTTGCCAGGCAAGAAATAATACTAAAATTGAATAAACAAGTAACTATGGAGTAAATTGCAATTATATTATGCAACTGGCAATTGCTACAAGTAGATCTTATTCAACAAACATACTCGGAGGTCCTTAGCTTAATTAAATAAGAAAACTTCTGAATCAAGCTAGGCAAGGTAGAAAATTGACAAATCAAATCGCCCAACTCTAGATATTGATTTCTCCACACTGGAAACTGGATCAAATGCCTTGATAGTGCTAGGTATCCATGATGAAGCAATCAGATGCCAGAAAAGAAAGGTGTTTCTACCTCCTTGTTCACACGTCCTAGCTAGGAGCAAGCACACCTCTCTATGATGAAGTACGACCAACAATGAATAGTGTACAACCAGCTAATGGGTGTGAATGGCTGAGGAAAGAAGGTGTCCCAAATGATAAAGCCCTTTCCTTTATTGAAAACTGCTAAATAACTAAACAGTAAATTTGTTGGAGGCACAAATGGACTCCAGAATGAAGCTTTTTTTGTAGCAATGATTCAGCTAGTCTTTCACAGCTTCAACATTGTAGGACATTGAAGAATTGCCGCTCTCCAATGGATGAAAATTGCTGAAACCCTTGTCTCAGGCACAACTTCAAAGAAGCCAAGAAATAATGTCAAATGATCAATTCTAAATGAGGTCGACTTGTCTCTTGCCTCTTTTATATTCTCCTAAAAAAGGCACGATTTCCAAAAAGGAACGATTTCCTCTTAAAAAGGTTTTAATACATTTAAAATGTATTTAATCCACTTTATACTCTTTTAAGATAAATCATTTCACTTAAGGGTACCTTTTTGTGTTTACCTTTTAATTTCACTTTATAATATTTAAGTGGCTTTTACTTTTATAAAGTTAAATTATAACTTTATAATATCCTTTTAAGTTAATTAAATAACTTAAACCACTAAAATATTAATCTCCCTCAATACTCAGTATTTTGACGTGCCGTCAGAAGCTGGCGTCAACACTGTATAACTCCCATGTGTCCAGTGCCCTGACTAAAAATAGCATCATTGCCAGATTGACTTACTATAAATAGCAAGTCCCTCAAACTAAGCCAAACACTGATCTGCAAAGCCGAGAACTGAACCCACTACTGAACTGAGGAAATGGAGTGACAACAACCTCCATCAACTATCACTGAGACCCTCTATCCAAACATATTAGCCTACGAGGATCCAAGTACTAGGCTAACCCATCTGCAACTGATATTGACTAGTGTGGGGACATTACATTATTCTTCACCAGGTACTTGTAACTTATGAGCATTGCACTTTGATTTCTGATTGTACATTGTGGTAAAAGTTGAATAAGGTCACATTCATATTCATGCTGCTGAGTAAAAATGATTTTTGTATTTACTTTGCTACTTTATTTCAAAAGCGAAAAAGAAAAAAAAATTTGTGCTCCATGGCTGGTTTTTACATTGTGGCATATCTTGTTCTCTTTATATGCTTGAGTTGATAAATGTTATGAGTATAATCTATTAGGATGTACATATTTTTACGACTTGTAAATGTGAGAACTTACAAGACACAATGAGATCATTCATGTCTTTATGTGTAAAATGAATTACTTTGTAGCATTCTTTATTGGTTAATATAATAAAGATGGTGTTTGTAATGTATTTTTACATTGATAGATTAGTATCAACGAGTCAAGTTGCTTGGCCAGTTAAGGTTAGTGTTTAGAGTGTAATGAAATGATAGTAAAATAAAAATAAAAATAATTAGTAACTAGACAAAGTTATTACAGTTGACATAATTTTGACATTAAGTTGAGACGGTAAGGTTGTTCTACAAGTGCAGTGTGAAAGACTGACAGATGAACTTAGATGCAGTAGAGTATGGTGGTGAAGCTGGTACTTGGACACAGAGCAGTAACAACAGCCGTCAGTGACCTGGATGTTGCTATCAGGTTCTAGACTGTTCCCTGCATGGTGAAGGCCAAACATGGTTGGTGTATTTGGCATTGTAAAGGAGAGCTATATATATGTAGATATTTGTTGGCATGATGGAGACATAGAGGTTGCTGTGTTAGAACATAAGCTGTCAATCCTTTTAGTGACATACATATTCTGATATTAGTCAAGACAGTTTTCAACCTGTCGTAGGAGATCCAATGTACTAATTTTACTGACGTAAAGAAATCTATGTTGGATTTAATGTTGATCTTATTTATGCTGTGTGTGTTATTTTTCTGGTCTAGTTCATGACTGTCTTTTAATGGTCATTGCTTGTTTATGTTGTTCAAATCTATCTTTCATGGAGACAACTTGCGTACTTAGTCTCTACAACTTTTGTTGATTGTGAAAGCTTAAGGGCATGTGACTTAAATTGTTCAAATGAAACTAATAACAAATAAACAAAATCAATATTGCATTCTTGCTTTTATGTGCATGCTTTTGAAGATGCATTGAATTATTAAATGTGAATGGTAAAAGTTTGGGGGATGTTATAGAAGCATGTTTTTCTGTCTTATGGAAGTAGTTTTCTTGCTTTTATTTTTCACCAACTGTTTCTAAATGTTTGTACACGGGATTATACTGATAGGAAGGTGCCTTTAAGAAGTGGACGTTCACCTGGACCTTGAAGCTTTTGGAAAAAAATGTCAGCAGTTAATTTTCCAAAATCGTTTACTATGAGTTGGACATTTCTCTAACCTACAAATTTTGGATGGCTTTGTTTAAGATATTGAACATTAAATAGATGCAGTTATCCACGAGTTTCTTCCAAATGCTTCAAGGGCACGATCTAGTTAAGTTGAAGTTGTGAATTGTTTGAAGAGTGATCGACAGTACTATATCATTCTGTCATATTTACAATAATCTGAAATTGTTGACCTGCTTTTAATGTGCTTTTTTGCAGTGTACACCCAAACACCCATTCCCGGTGATGGGTGAAGGGGACAGTATGACCCTCTCCTGTCCTTATTTTCAATTAAACTGGAACATCCACTGATAAGGGGAATGCCCCCATATTTTTTCTTTATATTGGGGACGCCCAGATTTTCACACTTTAAACAGAAAAAAGAAGTGGAAAGCTTCCAGTGAGCTTCTCATGATTGAGATTAAACCTACTCAGGCAGAGTAAAAAGGAGAGTTAGGAAATTAGGAAAGCCTTCCAAATTTGAAATAAAAGAGGGGTAAAAATTTATTCAAACAAGAATATTGATATTGCTTATCTGCTGATAAACATATACTTTTGGCATCCATTTGCTATACAAAAGCAAGAATGTGGACAGGATGGCTTTGGAGATTAGCGTAAGAAACAAATTTTAAAACACAGCCATTTTTGAAAGTTGGGGACCCCTTGAATGGGAAGGAAACTTGTGATCTCATCTTATTGGTGGTGGTCAATGGTTTATTTGAATGTCAGGTAAGAGCCTTGTTCTAGATGGAGGTTGAATCAACATTAAACAGCTTATCCTATGCTTTTGGAAGGAAATGTGCTGAACTGTTTAAACGTAATTTTTTTATTAAATGATGTCTTCAATGTCTCCAATGTGTTTACAAGAGCATATAAATTTACATTGGTTAAAATAACAAGTATCATAATTAAATCTGTTTCACCCTAAGATTGTATGAGCTCATGTTTATAATTGTAATGAACATGCTTAAATATTTAATTTTTAAATTTAAAATTTTCTTAATATTTTTATATTATTTTAATTTATTTATGTTTTAAATATCCAAATATTGATTCCCTTGTCATTTCTGAAATTAATAATTTTTTTTAAGGAGCAAACAGAATTTTGAGACAGCTGAAAAATAGCATAAAATAATCACAGTACCTGTGGGATAAAGAAAACATTGATGTTATAAACTACTATAATATGCTAAAAGATTCTTCAAAAAATCTAATTTTTAGACACAATGTAAGAAAAGTTTGGCTTGCAACATTCATATGAGAATGCAATATTTTTGTAGATACCTAATATTTTCCTAATACAATTGTTTCACTTGAAATACAAAAAATATATTATCTAGTAAATTCACCTCATCTAATATACTCCACCTAATTTAATTAATGCCTTTTCCATCTCACATATAATTAATTATCCCTATTTTCCATCTCACATAATTATGGTTATATTACCTCCACAAAATTTCAAGAATAAAAAGGGTTTAAAATGCATTTGTCCCCTACATTCCCTATGGTTGGAACAAATTATTTTTGGTAAATGTATTTTAACCCTTCATATTCTAACAATCTCCATTGACCCTCTATTCTCTTCTTGATCTTTAAGAAAGTCTACTCATTTATCTTCTACTGTTGATCTTTTCACCATATCTACATTGTCATTGTCCTTATCAAAAATCTATAAATTGAGACACCATTTTATGCATTATACCCATTCCATTTTATGCTAACTATATGTTGTTAAAATATGCATCTTTTGTGTTTAAGAGCATCACATTTCAATAATCTTTGGAGCAAATCACATTCAACAATGGAGTTCATTAGTAACTTTATTTTAATTGTTTGTTTTATTGCTTTCTTTTGAACTTCATTTCATGCTCCACTTGAGGTTTGCTTTAGTTTGGAATGAGAGCTTTTCATTTTTTTTTTTGTTTCCAATTTTGATTTCTAGACTAGTGCATGCAACTTCAATTGGCTTTTTGTTTTTGTTTAGATATGTTATTCCTTATAGTCTTTCTAACTTTTATAACACATTTGCCTTTTATGATGTATAATAAATATATACTTTTTAGTGTCAACTTCCCTTTTTAATCTCATAATGACTTTAAGGTAATAATTATATTTCACATATGCTTTTATATTTTGCTTTATTGGTATGCATGTGATGTTTGATAAAAAATTCATTTATTTGCTATAACATATTTCTAGATGCTCATTCTTCTCTAAATCATTGCATATGTCCTAGAGTGTTGAATAATGGTCACTTTTTAGAGAGCCTTAAGTAGTCATCCATGTGCTTTAGTGATATCTCTTTTGATGCTCTTCTCTCTTCCCATGGTGTTTTAGGGAGCTTTAGGGAGTCATCCATGTACTTTAGTGATATTTCTTTTAATGCTCCTCTTTGTCTCTATCTCTATCTATCTTCTTGTGGTGTTCATAATGTTTCTAATTATTGGTTTAAGCCACTTGTCTTGAAATAACTATCATATATCATGCACCATTTACTTCTCAAACTTATCAAATTGTTAGACACACATATCAGAGAATGGTAAGGGGATGCGAAGCTACATCTAAATCAATCAAATCATATCCTTATATGTGCCTTGACTATTAATTTAGTTGGAGGATATCATGTACACATCATAAGTATACAAAGATATTTTGAGGTAAGCTTCAAAAAAGGTCTCCATACTATCTAATGTCAATCCTAAAAAAGTCACTACTATCCAAGAGCTCATTCATAATCATGGTTATAAGATCCCATTTGGCTCCAATTAACTTCTTAGTCTTTTAGTTAGTTAGAAACATTTTGTCAGTTATTAAATTTGAACAAGTCAACATCAATAGGGCGTTGATAGATAATGGTT
>VDFB02346612.1:0-28601 GCA_007258455.2 Sequoia sempervirens
TTCAGCATTTCCCTCCAAAAGAAGGTGTCCCTTTTCCTTAATGAAATATTTCACTTTAAATAAAAGTCAATCCCTCAAGTAGGCGTCCTTTTCATTAAGCTCAATATTTGACTTTTAAAATATAATTTATCTCACCATGGCGCCTTGACCCTTTAAGTCCCCTTTTTAAAAACAATTTAAAGTTGTACTGCTAGGCAAAGGGGGGATATAATATTAAAATATAATATTATAATGAAAATACTTATCTCTCCAAGAAATATGCGCCCAAGGCCAAAAACTGAAGTGCCAGCTGAACCAACTGCAGAAGAAGACCAACTGAACTGAACCCAACCTGTCCACTGCTAAAAATAGAATTTACTAAAAATAGTAAATTCATGAAGTTGCTCGGAATGCCAAACTGACCATACCACCGCGAAGCTCTCTGAAAACCCAGAAAGAATCCGCAATCAGAATTCCAAACTTCAAGCAACAACCTCCTCAAAATTAGGAAACCCTAATTTCACCATCCAAGTAGCCTACAGGTCTCCAGAATACGGTCAACAGAAACGATCACGTTCGAGAAGGGGACATTATAGTCCGCCCTCCCCAAGATTGCTTGCCCTCAAGCAATCGCAAGTCTGGATGCTGTAGAATCTCCTCATTCTCCCAGGTAGCATCTTCCAAAGGTAAATTCTTCCACTTCACCAAGTACTCTTTGATTGTTCTCCTCCTCAAAGAACGTTCTCTGGAATCAATAATCTCTTCTGGAATCAAGGTCAACTGCCCTTCTTCATCTAAGGGAGGCAACTGAGATGAAGCAACAACTTTGTGTCCAAGTGCCTTTTTGAGGCGAGACACATGGAAGACGTTGTGGACCTTACTACTCGAAGGTAGTTCCAACTCATAAGCCACTGCTCCAACCTTTCTGATGACTTTGAATGGTCCATAGAAGCGAGGTTTTAGCTTGTCAGCTCCACTCTTCTTGAGTGTAGACTGTCTGTAAGGCTGAAGTCGAAGATAAACCATATCACCAACCTCAAATGAGCGCTCAACACGCTGCTGATCAGCGTACATCTTCTGCTGATTTTGTGCCATTTGAAGGTTGTCCTTCAAGGATTTCAAAATATCTTGACTTTGCTGCAACCAATCCTTGGCTTGAGGAGCTTTGCTATCACCAAACAACAAATCAGCAAAGCTAGGAGCCTCGTAACCATAGAGAGCCATGAATGGAGACATCTTTATTGACATGTGGAAAGATGAGTTGTAGCAATATTCTCCAATGTGGAGCCATTTCACCCATGCTCTTTGTTGCTCTGAGACATAATTCCTGAGATATCCCTCCAACCATTTGTTCACTATCTCTGTTTGACCATCTGTTTGAGGGTGATAGCTAGTGCTCGGAGTAAGCACTGTACCACTCATCCTGAAAACTTCTTGCCAAAAGGTGCTTAGGAACTTGCTGTCCCTATCACTCACAATGTTTTTAGGCAACCCATGCAATCTAAACACTTCACGGAAAAACAGATCTGCAACTTGAGCTGCTGAAAATGTGCTAGTGATGGCAAAAAAATGAGCGAACTTGGTCAATCTGTCCACTACAACATAAATACAATCTTTGCCTTGAGCCCTAGGCAATCCGGTGATGAAATCCATCGAAATGCTTTCCCATTTTTTATTTGGAATGGGAAGTGGCTGCAGTAGACTAGCTGGGAGAGTGCTCATTTTTGTTCATTTGACAAGTGCTACACTCCTTGATGTAAAGCTGAACATCATCTTTCAACCCCTTCCAAGAGAACCTCTCTCGAATCTGCCTATATGTCTTGAAGTACCCTTGATGACCAACAAGGGGAATGTCATGAAAAGTCATCAAAATCTTCTTCTTAAGTTTAGAATCAGCCACCAAGAAGATTCTTCCCTTGTAGTGTATCAACCCATCAACTACCTTGTACCTTTCATCATGAAAAGTACCTTCAATAATGCTGGTTGCAAACTGATTTTTGGCATAATCAGCAAGCAACAACTCCTTCCAATCAGCAGTAAGCTCACACAATGAGCTCAAATGAGGCCTCCTTGATAAGGCATCTGCCACAATGTTGTTCTTCCCTTTGACATACTCAATGTCAAAATCGTAAGCTTGAAGCTTACTCACCCACTTCTGTTGTCTTTCATTCAAGTCCTTTTGATGCATGAAGTGCTTGAGACTATTGTGATCAGTCTTGACCACGAATTGGCTCCCCACCAGATATTGTCTGAACTTGGCTAATGCATGCATGATTGCAAGCATTTATTTGTCATAGATAGAATAGGTCTTTTCTACGCCCCTTAGCTTTCTGCTTTCAAACACAATGGGATGCTTATCTTGCATCAAAACAGCCCCAACACCTTCCCCTGATGCATCACACTGTAACTCGAAAGGTTTGGAGAAATCTGGTATGGCCAAAACTGGACAAGAACTCATAATTTTCTTGAACTTATCAAACACACTTTGAGCCTTTTCTGACCACATGAAAGCCCCCTTTTTAGTGAGGTCAATAAGAGGAGCAGCACTTTGAGAGTAGCCCTTCACAAACCTTTTGTAGAAGCCACAAAGACCCAAGAACCCCTTCAAATGAGTCAAGTTTTCTGGAGGTGGCCAATCAACTATTGCCTTGATCTTTTCAGGATCAACCTTCACCCCATCAGCACTGATTATATGACCAAGGTAGAGCAGCTCCTTCATTCCAAATTCACATTTGGACTCTTTGGCAAACAAACTTTCTGATTCAAGAATGCTAAGCACTTCCTCCAAGTGCTTGAGATGTTCTTCCCATGTCTTGCTGAAGATGAGAATATCATCAAAGAAGATCAACACAAATTTCCTCAACTGTTTCTGGAAAACTCTATTCATGCAAGACTGGAAGGTGGCTGGAGCATTAGTCAAACCAAAGGGCATGACTAGGAACTCAAAATGACCATAATGGCATCTAAATGCCATCTTCTCAACATATGAACCTCTCATCCAGATTTGATAGTAACCCGACCTCAAATCAATTTTTGAAAAGAACTTGGCACCATGTAGCTCATCAATGAGCTCATCAATTCGAGGAATAGGATACCAGTTCTTTATTGTGCTTTGATTCAAGGCACGATAATCCACACACATGCGGATGGTGCCATCCTTCTTCACAAGAACTACAGCTGAAGTGAAGGGACTCTTGCTAGGACGAATGAAGCCCATCTCCAAGAGTTCTTTTATGTTCTTCTCAATCTCATCCTTCTGCTTCTTAGGATACCGATACGGTGTTGTGATGACTGGTTTGGCCCCTTCCTTGAGTTCAATGACATGTTCAGCTCCTCTTTCAGGAGGTGGCCTAGGAGGTAAATCAGCAAACACCTTACTCCTCTTGGTAAGTATAGACTGAATATCTGGAGGATAATCCCTCTTTGTCTCAACTGGACTAGCTGGAAGGACCATGCATTCCGCAGCCCACTCAACTTAGTCATGCCGAATCAGCCTCTCCATCCTTTTGAATGAAACTATTCGAGGACCACCATTGGAAATTCCTCTCAACACCACCTTTTTCCCATCAGATTGGAACTTGAGCTCCATGGTTTGTAGATTGAGAGAGATTTCACCAAGTGAACGTAACCATTGTATGCCAAGTACTGCATCTGTGTCACCAATAGTAACCACATAGAAGTCATCTTTGACTTCATAGTTGCCTAACTGCATGGACACGTTAGGAACTCTTCGGGTGCAGGAAATATGAAACCCATCAGCCACCATGACTTTGAAGCCTTCAAATTCTTCATTTTTGAGGCCTCTCTTTGCAACCACACCTTCATCAATGAAGTTATGCGTTGCACCAGTATCAATTAAGGCAACAATACGATGACCTCCAACTCCACCACAAACCTTGAAGGATTCGTTCTTTTGGAAACTAGAGAGTTGGGCAATAGGGCCCCCAACTCCTTGCTCATGATCGGACTCTCCTGTGGCTCTTTCTTCTTCGCTGTCCCCAAAATAAGACTGCTGATCAAACATATCAGATGCTGATTCATAATCAGAATAGGTTCCCATTTGATTATAACGCCCTCTTCCAGGACATCTATGACCCTTAGTCCAAGGCTCTAAACATGTGTAACACTTGCCCTCTTTTCTGAGCTGTTCACGTTGCTCTTCAGTCAACTTAGGTGGAAACTTCTTGTGCTGATTTGAAGAATGTCTCTTGTCCTTCTTATGGCCAAAAGGCTTAGGCGGAAATTTAGGCCTAGGGGCTGATAACTCCATACTGCGGGACTTCTTGATTGCTTCTTCAAGACTTGGTGGATCGAAAGCTTTAACCCACCCTTTCAAGGGTTCAACCAAACCTTCAGAGAACAAAACAACCAATCTTCTTTCAGTGATGTTTGGCACCATCACAGAAAGTCTCTGGAAATCAGCAATGTAAGAATCCAAGGAGCCATGCTGCTTTAGTTGTGCAAGCTCACGAAATCTTACTTCAGGATCCTTAGTGTTGAACCTATCAATCAGCTTGTTGGTGAATTCTCTGTAGGTTCGAATAAGGTTATGGCCAAGTGTGACCAAACCATGGTACCACCACTCATGGGCAGCTCCCTCTAAATGAAGTGTTGCAAACTTGATGGCATCTTCTTCTAGCATGGGACGAAGTGAAAGGTAGTTGTCTAACTTCTGAACCCACGATCTTGCTGAACACTTATCACTTCCATCGAAGTGAGCCAATGTTACCTTCCCTAAGGCTTGATGAAAATCAGTTCTAGGAGCCATATAAGCTCGGTTATCAGCTCTTCCTCCGTTTCTTCTGTTTCTCTGGTTCAAGAATTGATCAAAGGACCATTGGTCTCTAAGATCAGGAGGTAGGGTGGCATACTTCATGTAGGCTTGCCTGGCATCGTCTACCAAAGGAATGGTAGCTTCAACTTGCTGTTCTTCCCTCGGAGTGAATGTAGGAAAGAGCGGTCTAGAGGCTGATCCACTAGAGATGGCATCATGCTGTCCGATAGTTCTACTTCCTCCATTACCATTGTTTCCATTGTTCCCATTGTTCCCATTGACTCCACTGCTTTCTCCTGTAGCATGGTTTTGATTAGGAGTATGGTTCTGAGGAGTTTGCTGGTCCATTCTAGAAAGTAACCGGGACATCATCTCAATCATTCCATCAAACTTCTTTTCCATCCTTGCATCCTTCTCATCCATGGCCTGCCTAAGATTGTCTGACATATTCTCAACTGTTTTACCCGTATCCACTGCTCTTCCGGTTTCTCTCAAGGCTTCTGAAAGAGTATCTGCTTCTGGCACTGGCGGAAGCTGTATCTGTTGTCTTCTGGCCTGACCTCTAGTGAAGTATCTGCAATCACTGTCACTCATCTGACCACTGAATCACTGTTGGGCACAGGTTGGCAGAATCATGGCTCTGATACCACTGTAATGAACCAGACCAATTTTTTTTTTGATTTTTTTCACAAATGATTACAATGCAACATGCACCCGTTAAGGTTAGCATAAACCAAAACGATGCGAAAAGTAACTCTAACCAGAATGTACACCAGGATCCCGATGTGGGCAAGGTGTGAGCATTGGTCAGAGGGTCTAATGCAAATGCAGAATGAAGGGAACTCTAACCAAGAATGAGCTTGTGCAGACGAGCATATGGTCAGAGGATCAATGCATGATGAACAAAATGTAACCCTAACCAAGAATGGCGCCGGGTAATGGCGAGCATATGGTCAGAGGGTCCCTATACTACTAACTGAAAGCAAATAGGCGGCAAGCCAGCCTCTTCCACTTATTCAGTGGGAAATACATAAAAATTCAAGAAGAGATGAGAGAATTGCTGACAGTACTACTGTTCAGCTTACATCGAGTTATAGAGCCTGCCAAGAACACAAGATTAGAAGCTTCAGAAGCTGCAATGATTTATAACTAATCTCCAATGCCCTAAACCCCTTAGTATCAACTTCTCACTCACAAATGGACATTTCTTCAAGTCTGATATGACTGATTTTGACAGAAAATTGCACAGACCAGCAACACAGCAATTACTAAAATGCTCACAGAACTCTCAAATCCCACCCGAATTACATGAAACTAAAAGCATTCAACCCCTAAGATGATGGCGCCCCAAAAGTAACTGAGAAACCAACCCACATGACTCATATTTAATTTGCACGGAATTCAATGCAACTCACAAATGGTACGGCCCAGCTGCAAGGTTGATTTTACTCTGTAAAATCAAAGACACTTCAATAAAATCTGCAATTGAGCTAGAATGGTCGCCCCTCATAGACAAATTGATAGATTCAGTACCCAGAACAATAGCATTTTTATTTCACGAGTTATGAGCAAATCTTACATTCCTCAATGACATTCAGCAACTCCAGAAATATGACAGAAAATGTAAACTAGAACTCCAAAATGCAAATACACAACTGAAAATGCAAATCAAACCTATTACAAGCTAACCTCTCAACTAGTTGCTATCTTTCAAGCAAGAAGATGAGCCAATGCTAGGAGGTGTGCTTTCCTCGAAGCGAGTGCCTGAAGACAATTCAGCAGCATAACGATGTAGTAGACAAAGATCCCAAATGAAGAGCTGAGGCCTGATTATATAGACATGAGAGAACCATCTAGAAGCTTCAAGAAGGGCGCCCAAAACCCTAATTTTGAATTCAGCATTTCCCTCCAAAAGAAGGCGTCCCTTTTCCTTAATGAAATATTTCACTTTTAAATAAAAGTCAATCCCTCAAGTAGGCGTCCTTTTCATTAAGCTCAATATTTGACTTTTAAAATATAATTTATCTCACCATGGCGCCATGACCCTTTAAGTCCCCTTTTAAAAACAACTTAAAGTTGTGCTGCTAGGCAAAGGGGGATATAATATTAAAATATAATATTATAATGAAAATACTTATCTCTCCAAGAAATATGCGCCCAAGGCCAAAAACTGAAGTGCCAGCTGAACCAACTGAAGAAGAAGAAGACCAACTGAACTGAACCCAACCTGTCCACTGCTAAAAATAGAATTTATTAAAAATAGTAAATTCATGAAGTTGCTTGGAATGCCAAACTGAGCATACCACTGCGAAGCTCTCTGAAAACCCAGAAAGAATCCGCAATCAGAATTCCAAACTTCAAGCAACAACCTCCTCAAAATTAGGAAACCCTAATTTCACCATCCGCGTAGCCTACGGGTCTCCGGAATAGGCCAACGGTCAACAGAAACGATCACATCTGAGAAGGGGACATTACATAATATAGCATGCAAATCAAGATGATGACTTTCAACAATTCTAGCTTCGATAGCCTATTTTGGGGTTTGCATGTGGGATTTTTCGATGCATGTCAGGATATTCTTTATGGGTTTTTCGAGAGCTTCGCAACGATGTGACATGCAAGTCAAGTTGATCACTTTTTAGGGACTTGCTATTTTTGGCCAGTGCTCGCATGCGAATCAATTTTCTGGGTTTTTTGAGATCTCTCAGGCAATATGGCATGCAAACACATTTGGCAAGTGGTTGGTCACTTTTTCAAGCACTTACTATTTTTAGCAAGTTCACTCCACAGCTCCCTAGCACTTCACTTTCACGAACAAAGCAACATGCATTAGAAACGGAGTCAAACGGAGGTCATTTGAGGCACATGCAAGTCAAATTAGGGTTTCCAACTTCGGGACTCAAAATGAGGGGTAAAATGCCAAAATCTCTGAAAATTGATTTATCCCATCGCGATCAGCATCCTTCAAGCAATCCATTGGTGAAATTTGAACGCAATCCGAGTACTTACTATTTATAGTAAGTCACTTCTGAAACAAGGCTATAAATAGCAGGTCAGCATAGATGGCCAGTGTGTACAGGTCAAATAGGTCATGAGGATCCCATGGAGCGAATTTCAAGTCAATCAAAGTTATAGAGGCTTGAGAATTAGAGAACTTTCTAAAAATAGTAAACAAGGGCGAGTAGGCATTAAAAACTTTCTAAGTGTTGGCAACTGGAAGAAGGACCCATGAAATGCGCCCTTCAAGGTGACAACTTGAAATTTTCTAAGGCAACAAATTGGAAGGAGACCCCCCCAAATGCGCCCTTGCCAGCAGAGGAGGAAGTGAAACAAATTTTAAGGCATGAAAATTCCTCCACCCCCTCAAATGCCCCCAAGTTAGGAAGGCATGCAAGAATTATTTTTCTAAGTTGAGAAAAATTGGCATGACCCCACCTCACCTCAAGTGTGCCTAATAGAGAATGTGAGATAAAAGCAAACACTAGTGAAATTTTATTTTTTTTCAAAGGTGGAAAATAAAAAATTAAGTGAACCCCTTCATGTGCACCCATGGATAATAAAGTTGTGAAATATTTTTCTAAGGGGGGAAAATGTTTAAGACTCTCAATGGCTTGGTTATTTTTCTAAGGGGATTAAATACTACACCTTGCAGTATGATTTTAAGATGGACGCTGGGTTCTAGGTCGATACAATTTTCTAAGGGGAGTTAAAATTTCCTAAGGCTTAGATGGATAAAATTTTCTAAGGCATGAAAAAGAAGGCAGGAGGGGTAAAATGCGCCTGAGCTCAAGATGGGCTGATTTTTTGTCTAAGTCATGAAAATAAAAGAAGACTTCCTCGGGACGAAGTGAAACTCAAGCATCAAGCTCCTAGGAAGAAGATGGACAAGATAGGTGAACGAAATTGCTTAGGCAAGAAGATGAAAACATCGGGATCTTAAACATGCCCATGATGAAAGGCTATGAAGAGGGCAAAATTTGCTAGAAGGAAAATGATGAATTCTATCTGATCCAGAAATCAAGCAGACCTTGAAAATAAGAACATGGAGATCAGGTAAGTGAAATGAATTTATATTATAAAGTGTTTTGATGCTCTTCTTTTTATTTGTTTTGTAGGATGAATGCTAGAACCAAAGCATGATGGCTTGAGGTGATGGAGCAAGTACTCCATGACAATGCTACAACCTTGGAGGAGATGAAGTTACATGTTTTGTGTTCCTCCATGATGTCCCAATTGCGCCCAAATCATGAACGGAGATGTTGAAAGAAATGGCTAAGTGTTGGAATTTCTCCTCGCCGACCCAGTATACACCCAACGCAGGGAGGCAGGTGGCAAGGAAGAAATGTTCGATACCAAGACTGGAAAATCCTTCAAGATCAAGATGGAGAAATAATGAAGACCCAAGGGTTAGAAATCATACTCAAGCACTTTAGAGTTAAAGAATGGCATCAAAGAGGAAAATCATCATCAAGTAGAGGAGAGAAGTTGCAGTCTTGGAGTTTCAGATTGGGAACGTGCCTGCCATGCCAGAGGTTGAAGCTGTGTTGATCAGATTGATCGAGTCTGCAGTCAAGGAGAAGAACAGTGGGAACACCTTTCTGGACGAGAATCTGCTAGAAGGATAGTGGGCATTAATTGCTCATAGTGGTCAAAGGAAGAGAGTGGAGAATCTTGTGCTCATTTATTACTCCACTCCATATTCTGGCAGTTTTTAGGGTAGAATCTTGATTGGGGCTTAAGTGGCTCAATCTGAGTCATCCACTCAATTTCGCCAACTATTAAAGGGGCATCCCCTCTCATTTGTAATTCATTAGGATTAGATAATAGAGCAGAGCTAGAAGCATAGAGAGACAATTAGTATAGTTTGGTAGCATAGCATAGTTTGAAGAGGAAGGAAAGCTTTCTCATTGAATGCTTTCTAAGAAGTTGTTGTGAACACTCTCATAATAAAAAGAGTTTTCATTGATGATGATTTCTTCTTTGTTGTGAGTAGCTAGCAAGGCTCCTTCGTCCTTCCGAATCACTTAGCATTTTAAAGTAGAGCTTAAAGTAGAATAGATTGTATTTCATGCAAGCAGCTAGTAATTGTGGAATGTGGTCTTCACTTTGAGCAAACTTCGTTTGTCCATACCACTAGTGGGCTCACTGATGGTGAGTTCGCCTTGCGTGGTCAACTGGAACTTTGAGGATTTAACTTCAATTATGATCTTCATGTTGATATGCGTTGTCGTGACGGTGTTTTCATTGTTGAATTGTAATCTGAACATTTCTAGTTACTCCCTTTGAAGATTGCACCGGTTCTATGGAGGCTGTCCGAAGTGAGGCAAAGCAAAGCCTGGTTGAAGTCTGTGAGAATTGATCGCCACGTCCCGCACTTAGAGTAGATTATAGTATCTCTTATCCCTGCAACCATTTAAATTCAGTACATTCCTGGTTAGTTTAGGAAACTTGCTCTTCATTGACAAATCTTTCGAACCACATGAAAACCCTGTAAGCCTTTGTCTGTTGTCCGGTACCCAAACCAAATTTTTTGCTTCATCAAGGCATTTTGCATTTTAAAGTCTAAATCTTGCTAATTTGATGTAAAACACAGTTTTGGGCAATGTCAAGCATGGAGTAGTTGTCAATAGTTTGTCGGTCAAAGTCAGTTATATTGAACAAAACCTGAAGCAGAGACTCAAAATGAAGATCTTCACGACGAAGGAGCATCTCATGATGACATTTCATATTGCAGACGGTATTTTCAATGATCGAAGCAGAGTTTTTAAAGATCAAATCATGGAGATTTCTCAGAGGAAAAGCCCAAAAGCGCAAGTATAGCTCAGGGGCGCCCAACTTATTGAAGGTCAAGATTCTGGTTAAAATGTTCAAGCATCCAGTCAATCTCTTCAGAATTAGTCTGGCTATCCGTTGAGCTATCCAGCGAGGCGTTCCGAGAACCACAACTCCGGCAAATCGCGACAGAAGTTAAAATCCCTAAATTTTAGGAGATGAGAAATTTGTCTTTTCCAGGCAAAAGCGCGCCTCTAGCTTGAGGGCGCCCATCTTGAAGCAGGGGTAAATCTCGATAGTTTCGATGGCGGATACAGTCAATCTGTTCTCGACTAGTCTGCTTATCCGACGAGATATCAAGCGAAGTCATCCGACTCTCAGAGTTCAGGCGGCAGTCGTCCAAAGATCAGCTTAAAATGGAGTTTTCACGTTTCTGAGCTTCTCCGTTTGTTCCCAGTGCAAGTACAGGCCAGGGGCGCTGGTTTAAAGGACCCTTCAGATGGCATTATTTGCAGACAGAATCTTCATAACATCAGTAGTATTCTAGCCTGGCTCCGCAACGCATCATTCAGCTTGTCGATCCGACGTTCCTGGTGGTCGTGGCGGAGATTCTACCAAGCACGTAATTTTTACGGGCAGACCATCAAATGATTTTCAGTGTATTTCCACAGTTCAAGGGCGCCTAGCCTTTAGGCCTGTCAGATGAGCCCGTTCGCGTTCGAAGTCTTCACGACTATTGAGCGTAATCAATTTATCTTTCCAATGAGCATAGCCGTCAGCCTTCAGCATTTGGCAGTTGCTCGTGCGTGCGAGGTCTTTGGTGTCATACTACAAAGTGAGGATGTCCAGAAAATGGCCAAGTCTGGTAGCGGTAAACATAAATAAAATACGCACTGGAGTTTTTGAGGTCTTAGAAGCAGTTTTCTTGCCTCAATACCTCCAGGGACTTCTCTTGAGGGCCCTTCTAGCTGTCCGTTAAAACAGATAGTGCCTGAATCGGGTCATCCCAGCTCCAGATGTCAGAGGTCAAAGTAGGGTACTCGGATGGAAGTTTGATTTTCGTCAAAATAACACCAGTGCAACCTAGAGCCAGGGGCGCTTTTGTTTTTAAGGCCCTTAACACAACTTTCAGGTGTCATAAATACAGCCGTTGGATGCAGAATGTCTCCAGTCATGCAGTAAGCTTCGTCTTGTATCAGCAGGGTTCACCGTTTGCCGGCAGCAGCTGTCTGAAGTGTCAGACGGCAGTTTAGGAAAATGGCTAAGTCTGGAACCCGTAAAGCAATTTAATCAGGTGCGCCTAATTTTTCAAGGGGTTAAACGATGGATTTTACAGTAGTGTCTCCCAGTAGACATTTCTTCCTTGTTCAGTAGGCTTTCCGATGAATTCTTCAGAACAGTCTCAGCATCACCCGGTCATCCGGAAATCAGTATCGAAGTTGGCCAGTCGTGACAGTGCTGTCAGCTATTAAATAGGGAGTTAGTAAAAAATGAAGTATCTTGAGCAAATGGACGCCTATGTGCTTAAGAGATGACTTTTCGGAATCAGTAAAGTCAAACGATGAATCTCATAGCTTCAACCAGTTTGTCAACTGAAGTTCAAAATATGCTTGTTCAGAAATGGTGATTTTCTATTTTTAGCGCCATTGCATGATAATAAGTATTTTATTATTATTTTCAAATTTGAACTTCTAGTCAGTGGCAGTTGAACTGAAAGGCAACCAATCGGAGGATTTCTATTCTGGTTAGGGTTTATGAATTCTTGCAGTCACAATTCAGTGCGAATTTCCTCTTATTTAACATGGCGCAAGCTTCATTGTTGATCACAAGCTTTCAAGAGAAATTCGATTTTCATTAAGGGCAAATTCATCCTTGAGTGAAATTCGTGATTTTCAATTGCAAGTTCATATCTTCAAAGAGAAATCGAAGTTATCAATTTTCAAAGCAACTTCAGAGAGTTCGAATTTTATCAAAGGGAATTCATATTTTTAAAAGATAAGTTTGTGGTTTCTCATAATTTCAAAGGGCGCATTTCAGAGCAATTCGCAAATCCTTCAGATCAAAGGCGTATTTAAACTTCAAGTTTCAATTGAAATTCGCAAGCCTTTCAAATATTCAAAGGCGTATTTCAATTCTCAAAGGCGTATTCCAATAATCAAAAGGCGAAACCTCAAATTTAATACAAATTCGTATTTTCTTCAAGGAAATTCGAATTTCATCCATATTCAAAAGGCGCAAATTTCAAGAGAAAATTCGTGGTTTTCAATTCCAAGGCGAATTCCTCCAGTTAAAGGCAAAATCTTCATCAATTCACAGAGGCGATTTTTCCTAACATATCTTTTTGCAGATCAAAGTTCACAATTGTCAGCAATTCGAAGAAATCTTGGGCGATTTTCACAGAAGAAGACTTCAAAAAACGTCTTTTTCATCCTTTGATCTCAGATTTCTCACAAAATACAAATTGCATGTTCCTGAAATTGGCGAATTTGGCAAGTCTCAGTATCTGGATCATTCTTATATAGTTTTCTCGAGTTAAATTTGTGCGTTTGATTTTTCATGAATTTTTAGCTTCAGAACATTCGTTCTCGAATTGCTAATTTTCTCAAGTGGAAAATCTTTGTACAATCAAGTAGAAGTTGAATTTTCGCAAATCTGACGTTCTGGGTTGTCTTAGAATCCTTTTCTGGACAAAACCCATATCTCGGATTTTTCGCTGAAAATAATTCTTCGAAAGGCTATTTTTAACTCTCGCAGGCTATTTTTAGCTTTCCAAAAATTTTGTCAGAATATAGTCAAGTTCACAGTCAACAGGCAAGTTTTTCAGAATGCAGTTCACTCAGCTCGAATACAGGACCAAAACCGTCCTTACTCATGATTTCCGCAGATTGGTTGAGACAGATCTTCACAAAGTATTACCAGAAGCAGTGCTAGACCCAGTTAAGATCAGAAGTTCAATCATTCAGAATATTGAGCAGTCTGGTTTACTAGAGGCCGCTTCCATACCTATCTCCGTGCACTGTATTGAATTCGTGATGTCTTGCATTAAGCATTACAATTCTACTACTCGTGAGATAGTGTCAGTTGACGGACGGGTCATTTGCGCTCCCCAAACCTTTGACATCGAAGGAGTTTTTGGCATTCCTCAACACCGAATGACCTAGTTGTTTCTATGGAGCAGTGTGCGCAGTTTGATGCTGATATGGACAAGCAATGGAAAGAAGATGGCGAAAAGATGGTTAAAACAAGCAAAGAAGATTGCCAAACAATGTGGGTCGCGGTGAATACAAGGATGAGTATGCGATTCTAATCACACTCCTGAATCGTGTCTCAGGTCAAGAACATGCAAATGTTTTCCAGCCTTGGATGTATTACATTATTGGTCGCATCATTTCTGGGCAGGAGCATTATGACTGGGCATCCTTCATCAGTGACATTCTCCACAGGCAGATCACCGGTTTCTTAGTTGCCCATGAGTTTCACATGTGTTCATATCTCATGTACTTGATCGCTTATCAGGGTCAGTTCCGAGGATTAAACACCGTGGGCATCCTCAGTGTTCAGAAAGTTTACCAATATTATGATCAGCTTGAGTTCACCAGAGCTGAACGTCATTTCAAGCGTGTTCACGAGGCTTTTCTGACTTATACAGTGAGGAACTTGGACCGGGAGTTGCACGTTCGTATCTCGGCAGTTGCTAGGGCAGCGATGGATGGATGGGCAGATTGGTTTATTCAATTCCCAACATACACCTACATCCGAGTTTACGGCTTCACAGGAAATCCAGCTATGCTTCCACGTTATCCTTCGGATAAGACAATCTTTCAGGAATTCCTAAGACAGATGCATGATGTTCATCGTCTTCTACGCCGCAGGCACAGACCATCTCTCAACTTTCCTTTTCAGTTTGGAATGTATTGGTGCAAGTCGGCAATTGATAGTAAGATCGTAGGACAAGAACTTGAGAAATATCATCTTAAGTATCTTGTCGAAGCACGTGCCTATGACCTTTCAGGTCATTATACAGCTCGCCTTGCTGGAGGCACATATCACGAACCTTCTATGGAGGATTACTGGGCAAATTGCGCAGATGACTTCGAGGTTCGCAGACGCAGTTACGGCCGCTTCTCTCTCTCACAGATTTCTGTTTTCTTATCAGGGGATGTGGGAGGTTTATCAGATGACGAGGGAGAAGTTCTTCCTCAGTTTTTCAGAGAGCAGGTCGATACACAACCGTTGCCAGCAGTAGATTGGTACGCCAAGGAATATGCAACGGTCAAAGAGAGGTCAAGTAGAGTTATTCAAAACAGTATACTTTACCTTGACAGCAAGAAGACAAGGAGGGTAAGTGTTCCCAGAGCAGAGCCGCCAGTAGTGGTGAATCCTTCATTACCTTCCTCGTCAAAACCTAACAAAAAGAAGAGGAGTAATCCTCCCAAGAAAGTACACAAGCGCCTAAACAATTCAAAGGGCAAGGCGCTACATCGTTACACATACAGAGCCCGACAGATATATCCTATCACGTAATCACCAGAGGTCGGGCTCAGAGTCTCACAAGATCCGAGGTTCAGCCTCAAGTTCCTACACCAGTTTCAGAGCCTTCACCAGTCCCAATTCACATCGAATTGGATTTAGACTCTCCACCTCGCAGTGGGTCTTCTACACATTCACTCTCATCAGTAACTCCTCTCGCTAGTGCAGACCCTTCTAGTAGCATTAGCCGAGATCAATCTTAGATCGAAGCTCAGCTAGGAAGGAAGAGGAGGCAGCCATCCTATGTTCTTAATCATTCTGATTTTGATGACATTTACCAGGATGCGCCGGACAAAAGAGTCAAGAACATGGTTCACGTAGAGAGAAACACTGACATGGAGATTGTCGTTGAGACTGCCGTACCTCCACAGGGGAAGAACTTGGCTGAATTAGAATCTCAGGATTTTGAGGTTATCACAGTCAACCTTGGTCGCAGCACACGCCAGACTCGGTTGATCTTCTACAAGTTGCTACGGACAGTGCCAGGGATAGAATACTAAAGGACGGAGAGGATAAGGCAGCCCTCAAGGCTGAAATCAGACAGCTTCGTCAGTATATTTCTAGCCTTGTGCATAGACCCGATGCCATTAGTACACTCCCACCGATGCTTGAGCCTCCAGCAGAGCAAAGTCAACTCAATCACTTGGTTGCATATGGCAAGCGTTTGGAGGAATGGGAGGAGGAGTTCGTTGCTAGAGGCCGTACTATGCTTACAGAGTTATATCAGTTGCGGTACAATGCACGTGAGCTCCGTCTTCGTCTTCAGGATGAGGAAAGAGATATGGCAATTAACAAACCCCGGGACGAGATTATGATTGCTCACCTGAGTGTGGCTTATGATACAGTCACGGATGCAGAGGACAGAGAGGCTATCTACTCTTGGAAGACACAATTGGTTTTCAGGGTAAAGATAGAGGACAGTTTAGCATCAGAGTTGGCTGAGAGTAGAGAGCACATCACTAGTGCACTCCGGTTTGTGAGGACTTTAGTGTCCCGCTTACCGTGCCGTTATCAGATCGAGGGTGGTGCCTACGTGGAGCTTACCGATGTTCAGTCAGAGCTCCAGGCACTCATTCATACCATTTTCAGTGGGGAGACAGTTGGCTGTAAGGTTACTCAGCTTACAGTCATGTCAGCATTGTTCGATGAGGCAACGAGGAGTAGGGGAGAACTTCAGTCTCAAATCACAGCTGGTGAGGATATGCTGCATCGACATAGCATTCTTCGACAGAGTCTCATAGCTCCAGATAGTGATACAGTCAACAATCTCGTTGAGGGATTGATTGCTCGAGATCACGACCAGTAAACTTCAGTTCCCCCTCTCAGGATAGACATTACACACACGAGTTGAACTGAGTGTTACCCTTTCCAGTTAACTCGAGGTTGTCATCACATGCATATCTATTCTGAGACTCGCTTTCACACTTGGAGTTTCTTTTAGGGTTTTTCGTTAACTGATGGTAGTCTTCCAGTTAACATGCTTTCAATAAGGACGTGCATGCTCGCACAGTTGTCCATTTTTAGATTAGATGTTTCAGTTAAACTGAGGGTAGTTTCCCAGTTAACTGTATAGTTTACTTAATTAGGGTTTGGCGCATAGCTTGCATGCATTGCGAGAACTATAGATGACACAAGGTGATTTTAGGGTTCCCTACACCTTGATGTATATAAATAAGAGCTTATGCTCATTTGTAAATAACTTTTGCTTGAGAGAGAAATATATGCTGCGCCTACCTTGCCCTCAATATTGCTCTTTTTGGTACTTGTTCATGTGTCTTCACTATTGCAATTGATTGTTATGCCACATAGGGTTTCGAAAGATTGTAATGCTGAATTCTTTCCATAGTTTAGATATATCTGTTTGAACATCTTTATCATTGAAGTCAATTGTTATGCCACATAGGGTTCCAAGAAATTGAGATGATAAATCTGTTTTGTGTTAATTTACCATTGTGATCAATCGTTATGCCACATAGGGTTTCGAGAAATTGCAGTGATAAATCTGTTCTGTGAATCTTTATCATTATAATTGAAGGTTATGCCACATAGGGTTTCGTGAGATTGTGGTGATAAAGGCTGTTTTGTGAAGACTTTGCTTTTTCAATCAAGTGTTATGCCACACAGGGTTCCATAAGATTGTCTTGGTAAATTCTTAAATCTGTTTTGTGCCCAATAAGCTGGTTTAAATTGAGATGATAGTTGCGCCACCTTGCCCTCAAGTAGAGAATTTAAACCCGTTTATCGTCAGTTAGTCAAACCTTGCTCCGTTTCCTCTCGCTCTGTTTTCCTGAGGAGATTGGATAGATTAAATTTAAGTTGTAGTTAGTAGATCTGCAAAACCAGAGAAAACTCAGCTGCAACGTATAGGTTCTTTCAAGAAAGCCTTGTGCCTCTACAGCCTGAAACAAAAAGACAGGACATAGTTTTAGCTTATTTTCCTTTGCAAGTATATTTGTCAAAGCACAACGAGGGAGCTTCCTCCATAATTTGAAGAGCACTCATTACGTAGTGTACATAGGCTGTTCATAACAACTTCTACTCCAGAGGTGTTAGTTGTTACGCCAACATTGTCCACTACCAAACAATTGCGTAAGTCCCCTCGTGATACCAGCAAATCACAACGAACCAACTGAACCTATTCCACTGCATAGAAGGAACCTTGGAGTTAAATGCATGATCTTTCTAGCAATCTTAGCATGCATGAGACTTTGATCAAGAGAGAATAGAGTAGCCGTTGGAAACTTTATTCTATTGTTTGGTGCAGTCACAAAAAACACATCAACACTACTATCTTTGTTGAAGCGCACATCTTAAGTTCTAGGCACACCTAAATAGTAGATTGTGATGTGAATTTATTTGCTTTGTATTGGCGTGTGTCTACTTGGCATTAACTTAGAACTTTCAAGAAAAACCGTGTCCTTAAGTAGCATTGTCTAGGACTGTGCCTATGTAGTAGAATTGAAATTTTGAAAAATTCTTTTTTTCTTTTTGTAGAAGAGCATGCGTTCTTTCTCAAACATGTTGATACTCTATTTAAATGTGCCTTCAAACTTGTTGATGCTCTTTCACATTGTTTGATACACCTAACCCCTTGCATGTGTGCCTATAAACTCCTACACGCTCCTTTTAGAATGGACAAAAGGGTCAATCCTTTGCTTAGGTGTGTGCAACTATCTAGGTGCATACACATACTTTGGGTGGAAAAATTAAAAAAACGTAGTTTGTATTGGTGCATGCCATTGTCGAGGCCCATGCCACTATCTAGGCACGTGCTTGCCTATACAAAGCTTTAAATGTTGCATCTTTTTGTTGTAGCACATCCTTTGACTCCTTCACGTGTGAAATAGTCTTCAAGCATGCCTTCTTGATGCCCCATTATTCTAGACATACTTGGTCATTACTTAAGCATGTCAAGTTCAACCTCCCACAAATTGAAGTATCATTCATTTTTATTGGCATGTTTCAACTCTCCTATGTGTGTCTCTATTATATGAAGGGTTTTTAAGAAAAACTCTAACCTGTTATTAGGTGTGTGCTTTCCCTGAGGTGTGTGCCTATGAATTCCTTGACAATTTTTTTGAAATTTGGTGCTTGAATTGTGGTGTGTGCTTGGACATTTAAAGGAATTTTTTATAGAAAAATTGCTTATTTGTTGGAGCACACGTCCTCCTTCCCTTACATGCTTGTACATGGCATTTGTCGGTGCTCACCAAATCCTCTTAGCCACTTTGTGTTTTGAGCCATTCAAAAGGGGCACCTTTTTAATGGTTGTTCTATCCCTCCCTTGTTGGGTGAGGATTTCAACTGTCATTGCCACTTTTGGGGTAGAGATTATAGGGGTTTGAGCCATGATAATGTGTACATCTTGCATTAGCATTTCTCCGTGAAAGTTAGGCACATAACTTACTTGTCTTTGCCATTTAACAAAATTGCACCTCTATGTGAACTGTTTTGTTGCTCTCTTTATGAATGATGACTGGAACACCTTTATACTTATGCTGTGTTTGTTGTTCTTGCATGTGATTGACCCATTCTTTCTTCTTTGATCTGTCTGTGAACATCATCATTGTTTACTCTTTATCAAAGTTGAGGTGATCATCTATTTCTATAAAAGTAGTTAGTAGAAAAGACTAGGACAGGACATTTGTAGGTTGACCGAGAGGACCATAATTGACTTGGCAAATGTAAGGATCAACTCTTGCAAATTAAGAAAGAAAGATCACTAATTTGAATGTAATTTGACACAATACCTAAAAAATTGGATTGGGTACAACACAAAACAGACCCAAAACATAAGGGAAAAGGGCATGGGTATGCAATTTTCACCATTACGCATATGTTTCTAGATATTATCAGTTTTATAAAGCAAAGAGAATGATTTTGTTTAGATAACTAAATCATTACATTTATTATCTCAAAATTGTGTGTGTACAATTATTTGTGCTCCGAAACATATGATAAGGAAATGTTTTCTTTGAACCATGAAACTCATATAGAATGGGAGCAGTTTATGTTCCTGAACTGTTTTAACCAATAAAATCATTTAACCTTCTAATTGTAAACATACACATTTTTTATATTTTCTTAAATGCATTAAGGACATAAAATAGAGATTTTAACATAGTCTCAACTTTCTAAATTTGTAGGACGAGGACACATAGAAGCCTGTAAAGTGTTATTGAGTTTTGGTGCTGATAAAAAAGCAAAAGATAAAGATGGTAAAACTCCATTTCAAGTCGCAATGTCATGCAATCAAACTAAGGAGGTTCAAAGTATATTAAGTGAAGAGTAAGGATCTGCAAAAATAATTATGATATCAAAATTTAAGTGTTGCAAACTCATTCCCTTGTTTTTTTAAATTATTTAAGCTTGTATTAGTTGCCACTTCTTATCATTTGTGATGTTATGTGTACATGCATGTCTAGTTTGTGTATGTGCAGATATTCATTTGTATTTATGTTAGATTTAGTTCTTTTAAAATTGATTTATAAAAGCATAGGTTGGAATACAACTTTTTTAATCAATTTACCTGAAGTAATGGAGGAATTTAATCACAAACTTTGTACATGCATATGTGAACCAATGCAAGAAATATTGAACATTGTTTTCAGCTAGGATTTCCTTGTTTAGATTTTTGACTTGCACACTTTGTAGATATTACAATGTGCAAATTGTTGCATCTTTCATTGCATGCCAAGTGAACAATTGGTAGATTTTTTATTATGGAACAAACAGGTTTTAAAGGGATCCTGAAACCCTTAACAGTCAAATAGCATAAGATAGAACATAAAAAGAGCATAAACAAAAACAAAACGCTGCCCACTAGGATGAAAACAGTGGAAACCAAGGCAGCACAGCAAAAGACTGACAAAAAACCACAAAACAACCAGCCCCTAGACCAGGTTCCTGAGGATCTCCGCCGCCTCCTGCTCCAACTTATTCATATTAAGCAGACTTCTTGATCTCCTGGATGTTCACTGAAGCTTGGTCTGCCTTCCTTTTCAGATTTGCTCTGGTCTTGTTACTCAGTCCCCCACTATCCGGCTGCCCTTCCTCTTTGTCCAAATCAAGAAACACAGCAGTTTTAACATGATGGGCATTTTCCAGGTTCACCACCATGGTATTCATGGTCTGTGCAATGGATTTTAAAATCTTATGGCTCATAACCAACACTTTGTGGAGAGAGTTTTTGATGTTCCTCAGCTGCTCCTCCATATCCGCATGCTTTCCTTCATGGTTGCTTTTGAAATCTTGTAACTCATCCACTATTTTCTTGAGGCACTCAACCATATACTTCTTCTCTTCCTCTATCCATAAATCAGTGGCCCGACCAGTACCACTGCCTCTGTTATTATCATCATCAACTTTCTCCATTTTACTGTTCATGGCTCTCTAGTTCAACTTAATCTCCTTAATTTCAAAGAACACCCATCTCATTAACCTAAAATTATCCACAGCCCCATTGCGGGCTATAGCAAGAATATCAGTGGGAAATTCCCGTTCCTCCTTGAAATAGTGATCTCCTGCCTTGAGATCCATAGGGAAACGGGGCCTCTCTTCTCTATCGGTAGCAAGGTGGCTGGAGTACTCAGACAACGAAACCGACCGCGAGTCCTCTTCATTCTCATCATAGGAGGGGTCCTTTGACACCTTTCTCTTACCCTTCTTCTAAGGAGAATCCCTAAATTTTCCTTTCCCCTTATCAGCAACTTGTCGTGACCTTTTCACACATCACCCCATTCAAGATGGGGACCCCCCTAATTTTTGCTTCGTTCGGGTCTTTTGGCTTTGGTTTTGATTGGTTTTCTGCTGTCTCTCTCTGTTCTTTTGTCTTTCCGGGGATGTGCCCGTCTAATGGAAATTTTGGCTAAGTCTGTGAAATTAGGGTTTTTATTCTTCAAGCTATTTTGAGGTCAAATTGAGTTGGCTAATTGAAATCTGAGCTTAGCACTGCAGTCAAGAGGCTTCCAGCAGGTTCCCATCAAATTTCACTAAATCCTGACAACTTACTATTTTTAGTAAGTACCCAATTTGGACCTTTTTTGCAGCACTTTTGAAATTCTAACTGCCACACTGCATTTGGAACACTTCAAGCTGCCTGCCTACAAATTTTGAGTTGAATTTGACAACTTGCTATTTTTAGCAGTCTGGGCTTCAGGAGCCATTTTTAGGGTTTGCATGTATGATTTTTCAATGCATGTCTAGAGAATCTTTCTGGGTTTTTCAAGACCTTCGCGATGATATAACATGCAAGCTGAGATGGTGATTTTCAGCAAATCGGACTATGGAGGCTATTTTTAGGGTTTGCATGAAGGGTTTTTCGATGCATGTCTGGATATTCTTTGTGGGTTTTTCAAGAGCTATGCGATGATGTAACATGCAAGCAAAGTTGATCATTTTTCAGGGACTTACTATTTTTAGCCAGTGCACGCATGCAGACCAATTTGTTGGGTTTTTCTGGGTTTTTTGAGATCTCTCAAGTAATGTGACATGCAAACTCATCCAATGAGTGGTTGGTCACTTTTTCGTACACTTACTATTTTTAGCAGGTCCACTCCAACAGCCCCCAACACTTCAATATCACAAGCAGAGCAACATGCAATAGAAACGGGTCAAACGGAGGTCATTTGACATGCAACAATTAGGGTTTCCAACTTCGGACTCAAAATGAGGGGTCAAATGCCAGAATCTCCAAAACTAATGTATCCCATTGCGACAGCATCTCTCAAGGGATCCACTAGTAAAATTTGAAGGCAATCTGAGCACTTACTATTTATAATAAATCACTTCTGAAACAAGACTATAAATAGTAGGTCAGCGCGAGGCACCAGTGTGAACAGGTTAGTTAACCCATGAGGATCACGTAAGGCAAATTTCAAGACAAATGGAGTTGCAAAAGTACGAAAACTAGGAGATTTACTAAAAATAGTAAGCAGGGCGAGCAAGGTATGAAAGCCTGAAAATATTCTAAGTCTGGAAACTGGCAGCAGCCACCTCAAATTGCACCCAACATGGAGGAGGATGGAGAAAAATTCTAAGGCATGTAAAATGGCATACCCCCTATCAAATGCGCCCATCAGAAGCAAGGGTGAAAGAAATTTTCTAAGGCAAAGACAAACTGGCAACAGGACCCCTAGAATGCACCCTTGGCAAGGAGGGTAGCTTAAAAATTTCTAAGTCATGAGAAAAATGGAAGCAGGGCACCCTAAATGCGCCCATCAAGTTATGAGGTGAGGAAAATTTTCTAAGTATTAGAAATTGGAAGAAGGACCCTTGGAATGCGCCCATGTTGAGAAAGTGATTTAAAATTTTACTAAGTCTGAGAAGATAGGACACACCCCTAAATGTGCCCTCAAGTAGGTGGCCTCAAAAAGTTTCTTAGTGATGGAAATTGGAAGCATACCCCCTTAAATGCGCCCAAGGTATGAGGGGACTTCAAAAACTTTTTAAGGTAGGAGAAATGGAAGCTAAGGAGGTAAAATGCGCCCATGTTGAGATGAGATGACTAGAAATTTTCTAAGTACTTAAAATGGAACCTCTGCCTCCCAAATGCGCCCATGGCATGAGTTGACTTGGAAAACATCCTAAGGCATGAAGTGGAAGCATCACCTTGTAAATGCGCCCTTGACAGGAGTGAAGGTAAGAAAAAAATTCTAAGTCAAAGAAAACTTGAAGCAGACCCACTAATATGCGCCCATCAAGGTGAGATAGCTGGAAGATGTCTCTAAGTGTTCAAAAATGGAAGCAGGACCCTCAAGATGTGTCCAAGTTGTGGAGATGGCCTAGAAAATTTCTAAGCGTTGGAGAAATGGAATGGCAAGGTGCAAAATGCGCCCAAGATGTGATAAGGAGTTGAAATTTTCTAAGGGGGTGAATGATTTTAAAATTTTTCCACCTTGCTTTGAAATGGATGTTGGGGCTTACAACTAGAGGGAATAAATTATTTCTAAGGCAGATAGGTTGGAAATTTGGCCAAGTCATGTGATGGCTGAAAATTGTATAAGGCATGGAAAATAAGACACCCTTCAAAATGCGTCCAAGGGGTTATCATGTTGGTTGTAAAAATTTTCTAAGGAAGAGACATCAAGGTGTGTAATTTTCTAAGGGAGGAAACAAAAGCTAGAGGGGTCTCAAATGTGCCAAAAGGGGAATGGATGAAGACATGAAAATTTTCTAAGGCAGAAAGAGCCTTCTTACGTGACCTCAAGATGAAGTGTCGAGCTCCTAAAAGAAGATGGACAGGGTATGTGAATAAAATGGCTAAGGCAAGAAGATGAAAACATCAAAATGGTATATGTCCCAGCTCATAGATGAGATGTTAAATACACTTGTGATGAAAAGTCATGAGAAAGCAAAATTTGCTAGGAGAAAACGATGAACCCTATCTAGAGATCAATCATACCTCTTCAGTCAAAACGTGGATTAGATAAGTGAAGAGATTTCATATTATAAAGTGTTTTGATGCTCTTCTTTTTGTTGGTTTTGCAAGATGAACGCCGGGACCAAAGTCTAATGACTTGAGGTGATGGAACAAGGACAAAGGAGTTACATGTTGGAATTTCTCCACGAAGGTCTCATATGCACCCAACTCAGAGAGGTCAGTGGCAAGGAAGAAATGGGCGAGTCCAAGACAAAGATCAGAGTAGAGAAAAAGATGAAGGCCCAGGCATTAAGGATCATCCTCAAGCACTAAAACGCCCTCAAGGCTAAGGATGAGGAATGAACAAAAGGCTTCAATATTAAAGAATGACAATGGGATGGATTGAAGAATAGAATAGAGGAGCTCTTCCTAGGTGTGAAGTCCTTCTCCAGCAGTGACCCAGCAGGATGTTCTCCAGCATACTCCGCATAACCAAAGGTGTAATGACAACAAGGAGGAAGATCATCGTCAAACAGTTGAACGTACCTTCCATCTCAATCCTAGAAGTTGAGGCTATATTGGCCAGATTCACAGAGTTTGCAGTCAAGGAGAAGAACAGTGGGAACGCGTTTCTGGATGAGAATCTTCTAGAGGGATGGTGGACATTAATTGCTCATTTGTTACCCCACTCTTCTTGGTGGCGGTTTTTAGGGTTAGGGCTTATGTGGCTCAATCTGAGCCCTTCATTGTAATTGAATCTGAGTCGTCCATTAGACTTGGCCAGCTATAAAAGGGGCATCCCCCCTCATTTGTAATTCATTAGAATAGGGAGATAGCTTAGCAATAGCATAGGTTGATAGTTTAGATCGAAGAGGAAGGAAAGCTTTCTCATTGAATGCTTTGTAAGAAGTTGTTGTGAACACTCTTATAATAAAAAGAGTTTTCATTGATGGTGGTTTCTTCTTTTGTTGTGAGTAGCTAGCAAGGCTCCTTTGTCCTTCCTGTTGTGACCTTTTCACACATCGCCCCATTGCAAATGGGGATCCCCCTAATTTTTGCTTTGTTCGCGTCTTTTGGCTTGGTCTTTGGTTTGTTTTGTTGTCGTCTCTCTTTTGTTTCTTCTGTCTTTTCGGGGATGTGCTCGCCTTTGAGCTTGAACGTGAGTTTTGGCTAAGTCTATAAAATTAGGGTTTCAAGTCTTTTGGCCAGTTTGGAGTCAAATTGAGTGAATGAATTGAAACTTGAGTTTGGTAATGCATTTAGCATGCTCCCAGTAGGTTCCCAACAAAATTTCATTAGATTCCGACAACTTACTATTTTTATTAAGTGTTCAATTTAGAGCATTCTCTCAGCACTTTTGAAATTTTGATCATCACATTGCATCCAGAGCATGTCAAACTATTTGTCTGCAAGTTTTGAGCTGAAACAGCAACTTTCTATTTTTAGCAAATAACGCCTTCAGAGACTAATTTTAGGGTTTGCATGCGAAGTTTTTCAATGCATGTCTGGAGAATATTTCTGGGTTTTCAGAGACCTACGCGATGATATAACATGCAAAGTGAGATGATAACTTTCAGCACTCAAATTGCTGTGATGTTTTTCACACATCGCCCCATTGCAAATGGGGACCCCCTAATTTTGGCTTTGCTTTTGGTTTGGTGTTGGTTTGTTTTTGCTGTTGTCTCTCCCTCTCGTTCTGTCTGTCTTTTCGGGGACGTTCTCGTCTGTGAGCTTTAACATGAAATTTGGCCAAGTCTGGAATTAGGGTTTTGTGTCTTTTGGTCAGTTCAGGGTTGAGTAAAGTGAATAAATTGAAAACCAAGCTTAACATTGTTGTCAGTGTGCTTCCAGCAGCTCTCAGCAAATTTTCATCAGATTCGGAGGTACTTACTATTTTTAGTAAGTGTGAAATTCCAGGCAATTTGTCAGCATTTTTGAGATTCCGATCATCACACGGCATTCAGAGTATATCAGACTGCTTGCATGCCAAATTTGAGCAAAAACAGACGACTTACTATTTTTAGCAGTCCGGCTTCCAGGGCTAATTTCAGTGTCCAGATGCAGAGATTTTCTTTGCATGTCCGGATATTCCTTCTGGGTTTTTCGGGACCTTCGCGACGATGTAACATGCAAGCCGAGATGACCACTTTCAGGATTCAGCCTTCCGAGGCTATTTTTTAGGGTTTGCATGTCGAGCTTTTCTTTGCATGTCGTGATTCCCGGATGGGTTTTCTCGATAGCTTCGCTGATGGTGTGACATGCAAACGAGGATTCTCACTCGCGAAGGGTCCTGCTATTTTAGCGTATGTCCTACACCGCCACCCAAAGAAGTTCGTGATTCACGAAATCGATCGCGAATGCCACCTAAAACGAAGACAAACGGAGATCTTTTGATACGCATGCGCTGCCAGTTTAGCTCGGAGCCTAAAAATAGGCATCAAAAGTCAAAATCTTCAAAATCCGATGTAAACCACCGCGATCAGCGTTCTTCAGGCTATCTGCTGGTGAAATTTCAAGTCAATCGGAGCACTTACTATTTATAGTAAGTCAATTTGGAAGCTGGCTAAAAATAGTAAATCAAGTGCATGCGTCAGTGTCAGCCAACAGGTCACGTGGTGAGGAGCGCCTCATTCAAATTTCATTCAAATCAGAGCTGTGGAGGTACCAGAAACGAGAGGTTACTATAAATAGCAAAACACTTCTCAAAATGTGCTATTTTTAGTAAGTCAGCTCAAAATGGCAATGTCAACAGGCTAACCAGGTCATGAAGGTCCAGTGGTCAAAATTTCAAGGCAATCTAAGCTTTCGAAGTTTGAGAATCAGAGGATTTACTATAAATAGCAGGGGCATGAACGTTGGCAGAGGAAGGTAAAAAAATGTCTAAGTCTGAGTCTCATCCTGTAGCCTACTTCAGATGCGCCCAAGGAGAAATAAGTTGATGAAAATTTTCTAAGTGTTGAGTTCATCCTCCTGCCTAGCCCAAATGCGCCTACCTTGAGAGTTTGCATGCTAAAAAAATTCTAAGTTAAAACTTCATCCTGCTCCCTAGCCTAAATGCGCCCACTCTAAGAGGTTGATGAGAAAAAATTTCTAAGGCATGGAGATATCCTCCACCACCCTCCATTTGCGCCCATCCCTCTCATGTAGCAAATGCGCCCAACAAGAAGTCAAGGCTGGCCGTTGGAAATGTGTCATCCTCCACACATGCTGAAATGCGCCCAAGTTCAAGAGGGTCAAAGCGAAGTCAACTTTTTTTTATCCTCCTACATGGGCAAAATGCGCCCAAAAGCTGCCATGTGAAGACAAAATCTAGGAAGCTGAAGAGTCACTTGTTGAAGGCGTTGAATGTTTTCATCCTCCTCCACATAAGAAATGCGCCCAAAGCATGGCAAGTGAAGACAAAATAAGGAAGGCAAGGTGGCGTTGCATGTGTTTCATCCACCTCCCTATGCTAAATGCGCCCATGCAAATTTAAGGTCAGATGGAACTTGGCAATGATCCCTTGAAAAGTGTTTTGCTCCCTTGTTGGTGTCGGATTCACAACGCACCCCATCCAGAGTTCACTTGCACAACATGTGAACTAGCCATCAACTTCGCTAGAAGTCGCCTCGGATTACCAGCGCTACCATATGGATTATTCAAAGACAAAAGATGGATTGAATATGCTACACAAACGTTTTCAGCACCAAATCAAGAATATACCTCAACATCATCTAACAACATGGAAAGTGAGTCACAACAAGATGATGTGATCGAGCTTAGGGAGCAAGTAGATGAAGATTGTTCCTACATCATGTTAGAACAAGAGGATATTGGAGCAAAGATCAAAGAAGCAATGGAATATATCCAAGGAAGAGAAAATACCCAAGGCAACTGTCAGCATATAGAAGTGAATGAAGGTACTAGGTTGCAATCTATTGAAAACCATCAAGTGACAGGTGTGAGAAATTTTCAATGTTCATTCTCTCAAGGAAGGGAACGTGAAGAAGGAAGCGATTCTAATACGCTTCAAGAAGGGACGCCCCTTGATGAAAAGGTTCAGTTATGCATGAACAAGATGGAGGAGATGGTAAGCAGCTTAAGGCAAGATGATGTGTTTGACGATCAATGGGCTACCAGGATGGAGGCAAAATATGAAATACACTTTGCATCAACACTTGATCCATTATTCACAGTCATGGAAGGGTTGCTTGATGAAATTGAAACAAATGAAATACTGCTTGATAAAGAGATAGAAAGTGAAGAGCAATTCGGGTTGGGGCTTGATCCATTGCTAGAGATTCAAAAGGAGCCAGCACATGAAATGATCCAAGTTTCCAAATGCCCTCTTGAATTTATTTCCCGCCCCGCTCCTCCCAATTCGGATCATCTACACATTTTGAATGCAAGTGGTATGGTTCACCATCAACTTCGACCTCCTGATGAAGCAGTGGACGACATGCAAGAACTCATACTAGCGAATGAAGACCACCAGGTCATATCTTTCCCTACTATTGGTTACAAAGAATATCATTTTGATTATGGAGATTTTGGAAAGAAAACTTGTTTATGGATTGATCATGGTCCAGATGAGTTGCCACAGTTACTAATCTTTCCTAAAGTTTTGCTTGAGTTTGAGATTTGTATTATGGAAGAATATTTCTCCGAGTTTAAGGATAAGTTCGCAAAGCTTCGCACTATTACTAC
>VDFB02346613.1:0-69690 GCA_007258455.2 Sequoia sempervirens
ACACAATTGGGAGTGATTTGCAATTTCCACATAGGATTTTGAGAAACACGAAGTTAGGTTGCTCCACTATGGGCCCTCTCCCCTAGGTGTAGTAGCAATCATGTTATGGAGCGAACTACCGTTCATGCTGTTAAGAAATAAAATAACTATTTATTCCACTTGATTTGTAAGAATTGAGACAATTTATTTAGATTTATAATAATTATATATTTCAAAAACATTCTTTTAAATTTTAGAATTAAAAGAAAAAAGAATTCTCATGTACATAGTTGTAAGGAGGTAAAATCCCTTTTTACATAAATATGGGCTAATTCAATAAATGAATATAATTAAACATTGATTAATCTAGATTTAATTTATTTGGGAGAGTTAACAATTGATAATTGAAATGTTATTTTAGAAATAAATACAAGAGGGTATATTGGATTCTCAAGTTAATAATGAAATATCAATGTTAAAGGTGTGTAGAATTGATTCACTAATGTCTATAAATTGATTCTCTCAAGGTATATGCTATTTTGAGATCTATGCAAATCTAGAATATTATATGGGTCAATCTTGAGTAGTGTGGAACTAGCCTCTAAGGTACAGATCTAATCTTATAGGTTGTGAAGTTCTACAACTTGTGTTTCATCGATCTATGATTTTTGAGTTTGTGCGCAAACAAGTGGTATTTAGTCAACCCCCTTGTTGGACCAATGAGGAAGCTATTGAATTGTGAGGGTGAAGTTCTTGGGTGAATGTTGGAAGACAACATGCAAGTGTGCAAGTGGCCTATAAATAGATTTTGATTCAATTAATTTCTTTTATGCTCCGAATTGAAGTGTTCCTAAGATAATTTCTCCTTGATTACCCTTTTAATTATTGGTTATCCTTTGATGATGATATTTAATTGTACAAATGAATGCCTTTAAATACCAAGACATAATGAATATTCACACAAACTTGTGCCAATGACTAGTAAAAAAGGGCAAGAGAGTCAATAATGTTGCACTTACAAAATTGATTTTTGGGGTGAAACTTGAGTAGCTTGGGGTTGTTCCCGAGCATCATGGGATTGAGCTATGATAGGGTATGCAAAGTCTTGGGCTTTAGAATAGGTGTATGAAAGTATGGGCTAATAATGAGGCAAATTTGTGGGAATATGTGTAAATGGTGCTAGGAAAAGATAAAAAAATATAATATATATGGAAGTGAGTGCAAATGAGGATAGATAGAGATCAAGGAAAGAGTTGAAATTTACACAAGTGTGCACCACTTGTCACCATGCAATTTTCTTAAGTATTTTCATCAAAATGAGCCCAAAACTAAATGAAAATTTGCATGGGTTACAAATTTCACAATTACTTTTCCCCCCACTTTAGACTATATAAATATTCTCAATTGTGTATGAAAAGTAAAAATTTGGGCATAAAAGGATATGGGGTTGATGTAAAGCAATGGGCCCATCTTCATTTCTTCATTTTCTTTTCCTTGTCTGAGGTGCATATGAACCTACAAAACAAAGAAAAGATATGCCATGAGTAGCTTCTATCACACAAGTGAAATATGCACAAACAAGTTTACTTTGATTGTGTAAGAAAAAGTAAGAAAGGAAAAAGGGTTACATCTTCTACATGTATAGAAAAGATATTGAAATACTTCACTTAGTGTGGCAATAGTAGTGTGACATGGTGATTTAGGCATGACTATGTAATGTGGTGGCGTTATGTCTAAGTACAGGGATGGGTCTCTGTCTAACACAATGTATTGTCTAAAATATCAACATAGGAATTTTTTAGTGACATGGTGTGCCTTTTCTCTAATTGGTTGCATACAAAGTGTGCAAGGAACTAGAGAAGGAAAGCAATACATGAAAATTAAATTTAATCTAGGAAGATGTAAGCATGTAAGTGCATAAGAAAGTGTCATAGGTAGTATTGTGTGAGAAACAAGACATGTTGAATGATAAGCATGAGTGGTACATAAGTTAGAGATAATCATTAAATCATACGATATAAATTCTTCTCTAGTATAATCAACTAAAAAAAGTAAGGTGGTCCTAAAGGTGCAATGCAAGTACATAGGCTATGGGGAAAGAAGGCATGGTGGCTCTATGTGCCTTTAGGAACATGATAAAGCATACAAATATACATAATTGGGTGGGAAAGGCATGATGTACACAATGTAGTAGGATAGCATTTTGGAATTGAATGAAAAATGGTATGAGGAAGGGCATAATGCTCCCAATGTGATAAAGAAATGAAGGCATACTATGGCACATGGAAGACATGGTTCCCTCTCAAATTTCATAAGGCAGTTCTAGAAGCATCATAAGGAAATGAAAGCACATATAATGGCAATATGAGATGAGAAATAAGCACAAGAGCATAATATATGATGAGTAGAAGGTAGTGACATGCTAAGGATCATAAATAACTAGGATGTGTAATAGAATAGCCATAAGTGTGGAAGCCAATCATAAGGTAATAATAAGGATCATAAGCACATGATCATAGATAAACATGTAAAAGTAGATCATAAATAAACTTGGATGGGCACATATATGTTAAAATCATGTATAAAATAAGCATAAAAGTAGGAAATGATAGAAAAATGCATAACCATGGGCAATCACAAGAGTAAGTCCAATAATAGTGGTAAGAAAGGAGAACATAAGAAAGCATAAGAACAAACATGTTAAAATATAAGAAAGATCCCCCCCAAGTGGGGAAGGGAAAACATGATATAGGATGAAAAATCATTTAATAAACAAGACATAAAACAAAGCATAAATGAACAAGAAAAGGGCAAAGTGAAAATGAGAAATATAGGTCTATAGGGATTCTCATGAAGCATCAAACAAATATAGGAGGACATCATTCCTCCAAAATATCACATTTGTTCCAACATATGTTAGCATAATACTTCATTGGTTCTTGCATTTTCTTCCTCATGACTTGGCTTTTCTATGAAGTGTTTTTTCTTGACAACCTCTTCTACTTTTTACAAACACATTGTTGGTTTGTTGCACATTAAGTGTTTCTTTCTTGACCTATTATTTCTTATTTAATGGTGGTTTTGTATAACTCCTTGGCATATGATGTACCATAACACTTTTCATTGGAATCCATGTATTCTTTTGTGCCCAAAATTGGATTTGTGTTCCCTTAGTATATGCATTTGAATCCATCCTTAGCATTGCCATAAAGCTAAAGCTTGATGAGGTGGTGGGTTTCTTACTTTCTAAGGTGATGAGGGAGAAAACTTCAGATTCACTCAAAGATGCCTTGACAATGAGAGGCCATTCTAAAGATAAAGGAAAGAATAAGAAAAAGAAAAAAGTGCCAGCAATAAGGGAAGATACTTTGAAGGTAAAATAACCTTTGAAAATAACGCTTCTACTATACAAAAAAAATCAATCATAGGGTCTCAAAGCATGTATCCTTATCTCTAATTAAAGATGTCTTATGATGTATCATAGCATGCATCACAAATTGGTCAACCTTGTGTAACTCCCTCTTACAACTCTCTTATGTATCATATATATTCTTACATTTTTGAATTGGGATACCCAACTTTTAGAGGCCATAACTTTTTTGTTTGGGAAACTAATTGGGCATGTTTTTTAGATTAGATATTTTAAAGAGATCCATGTTGTAACTAATTTTCTCTAGATAAGACCATTTTCAAATTTTTTGAGGTTAAAATCAACATTTAGATCCTTACAAATTATATTTTCTTGTTATTAAGACTAGGATGTAAGGTTGACACCTTTCCTAACATTCCCCCACTTGTTAAACACCTACGAGAGTGAAGGGAATATAAACACTATCAACTATCTACTTGGGGCCAAGAGTCCCATGGACTTAATGGACCACCTAAATTTTCTATGCTAATAGGCTTAGTTAATGCATCTACAATATATTACAAAGTGTCATTTTTTTCTAGCAACACCTTCCCACCATTTACCATGTCATGAACAAAATGATATTAGAAATCTATGTGCTTCGTCTTTGTATGAAAGGCTTAAGTTTTTGTTAGACGTAATGACACTTTGACTGTCACAAAATGCTTTGATAGCTTCCTAACTGATCCCTATATTTGAACACAATCTCTAAAAGTGACTACAATCTATCACCTACTAATCCAACTAATAACGCCAATGAACAAATTGGACACATATCTCTATTATTGGCATCTCCTATCTACTCTAAATCCTTGAATCCATTAATATCTACTAAGTGTTGGCCTCTTATAATAACATAGTACTTGTGGGTACCTCGAAAATATTTGAAAATCCTCTTAACTACATCTTAATGATCTTGTCCAAGATTAGCCATGAATTGACTAAGCACTCCCATTGCTTGGGAAATTTTTAATCTTATACAAACCATAACATACATCAAACTACCAATAGTAGTAGCATAAGGCACTTAAGCCATATCCCCCATCTCACTAGGTGTAGATAGATATTGCTCAATGGATAACTTAGTCCTCATTGAACTATGAACAGTTAATGGTCTACAAATTGACATGCGAAATCTCTCCAACATAGAGTTCACATACTTCTAAGATGCTTAGCCTAAGATTTCTATTTTCTTTATCTCTTCTAATATCCATACCCAAGATATACTTGGGAGCCCCCAAGTCCATCATGCCAAACTATGTTAGAAGATGATACTTCAAATCACAAATCACATCCTTATTCTTACAAAAAAACAACATATTATCTACATACAATGTGATAAAATGAATCAATGTTTATTATATAATAAACATAATGATTCAACTTGGATCTCAAAAATCCCAAGCTCAACATAAATGAATAGAATTTATGGTATCATACCCTATGAGACTATTTGAGACCAAACAAAAAATAGTAATCTACAAACCAATTCTTTATCTCTTTTTAGTACTTAGGTTGTGGCATGTAGATTTCTTCCTCCAACTCACCATGCATGAATGTTTTTTTCACATCCATATGTTCTATCAAAGTTGTTGCTATAGATAACAAGAGCTTGATAGATGCTAGCTTAGAAACTAGAGAAATTTCACCAAAGTCTATCCCCTCAAATTGGGAACATCTTTTTACAACCAATATTGCCTTGTACTTTTTAACACCTACATTTGAACTAATATTTTTTAATACCCATTTACATCCAATAAAATTTCATCCTTTTGATAATGGTACCATGTATTGTGTTTCATTCTTCTTTAACATAAGCATATCCTTATCCATAGTTGCTCTCTTAGACTCATAATAAACCATATATATTGCCTCATTCATTGTTGTAGGCTCATTAGTGTTAGTAATCAAAGTAAAAATACATTGAGCTAATAAGGAGTAATGTACCTATCTTGTTGTCTTTGTTGATTGGAACACCTCAAGGGTTGAGGTGAAGTTTTTACCTCTTCTTCAAAATTATTTGAACTCTCTGAGCTCACCTCGTCTTTAGGTCCCTCACAAGATTCTAGTTCAACCTTTTTGATAGGTCTACCATATCTTTCTTCCCATCCTTTTCTGGGTACAACATTATGGAAGAGACTCATTCTCTTTGAAAATAGCACTTCTATTATACAAAAGAATTTAGTCATGGAGTCCCAAAGCTTGCACCCTTTCACTACCTTGTTCTCCAACTTTGATCGTTTCTCCCTAGGCACATTTGTATGTCTTGTAATAAAAAAACTCTAAGATGTTGTAATTAGGGATTTTTGCCCATCCATGCCTTCATAGGAGTCTTATGAACAAGAGTTGATCTAGGAGACCTATTAATCGTGTAACAAGATGTAGCAAATGTTTTTTTCCCAATTTTTTTTCCAAGCCATATCCATTAAGCAAAGTCCTAGCCCTCTCTATTAGCATCCTATTTATTTTGTTTGCAACTCCATTTCATTGAGGGGTTGTATGGAGTTTTCTTATGTCTCTCAATCCCATGGTCTTTATATAATTCACAAAATTTTGTGGAACTAAACTCACCGCCATTATTAATCCTTAAAACATTGATCTTCATACCAATCTAATTTTTTATATGATCTTTAAACTTCTTAAATCGGTTGAATACTTTAGACTTAGTTTTAAGGAAATACATCCATATTTTAGAAAATTCATGTATAAAATATATATAGTACAAAGACTTGAAATCAAAGAAACATTAACAAAACCAAATCCATCTAAACAAACCAAGTACACCACCCCATAAGATTTTTGAGAACTAGAATATAAAATTGCATGCAATTCTATTTTTTATATACACAATATTCATAAAAATTAAATTCAAGACTACAATCATTCATCTCCTTAACAGGATTTTAATTTTTGAGGGTCCTTAAACACTTCTCAACTATTTGGCCTATTCTTTAGTGCCATAGCATTATTTTCTCTGTAGATAACTTGCTCTCTAAAGAAAGAGTTTTCTTAGGTACCCAAAAAAACACAACCATTTGAAGTAGACATAATACTCCTCTTTGCTATTGGTTTTGATGGTGAAGATGTATATTTTGTAGATCTCTTTTTGTAGGAATAAAAAACTATTACATTGAACAAAACATGTATCTAGCTAAAATATATTTTCCACACACTCTTATTGAGCACCAAAGCTTCTCACACCATCTTACATCCTCCACTAGAGAAAACAATTTGCACACTTGCATCATTGAGTTTGTAACATACAATTTTGTGTCGAAACACAATTGTGTAACACATCATTGATCCATTTTACTCATCCATTAGGAAATCAAGTATAAATTCTACGACAACCAACTATGCTCAAATGAGAATCATCACCAAGATATACCTTGCTACTATCATATTCTTCATCCTTTGAAAACCACCCTTAATGGGATTTCATATGGAAGGAATCCCTTAGTCTTTCAACCACACACCTTTTGATACATGAATTCCCAAGGCCATGAAAAAGGCATTTGCATCATCCTACGAACACTTTTTCATACTTATCATCTGAATCACTTTTCTTTTTCTTTTTCTCCTATCTATAGTCTTTATGGATTTGCATAGTCTTGTTGTAGTTCCAACACTTAACCTTGGACTTTCTAGGATTTTTGGATCTTGAGTTTTATTTATAGATTGTTCTTCATACCTTTCTCCTTTAATCTCATATGAATAGCTAGGGTGTCCTTAGTAGATTCATAAACTTTTTGTGACATCTTTGCGAGTAATTCAACCATTACCTCATCTATTTTGAGTTTCAAGGCAATGCTCTTGATTTCCATCACAACTTTATTCCACCAGTTTGTCAAAGAACATAGTAGTGTTATGCAATAATTATCTTCTATTTTCACTCCAATAGAGTGTAACTAGGTCACAATCATATTGACCATGTTTAAATGGTTTACCATAGAACCATTGCCATCCACTCTCAAGGTGTATTTTTTCATTAAAAAAATTTAACCAAGGATTTAGGTTGGTACATATTTCTCAACTTCTCCCAAAGAGCCCATGTAATTGTTTCTTTATATACATTTGACAAAATGAAATCCACCAAGTAGATCCTAATAGGGTCATTCACCCTTATGTCCAATAGATCTCAATTAGATTGTTACACTATGGTAGATTTGGATCTAGAAGCAACAACCCATAATTCTTTTTCTACAAGCATATCCTTTATCTTGGTCTTCCAAAACTCAAATTTAGTGCCAATGAATTTCTCCATTTTATCCTTGATAGATTGCCAATTTCTTACAAGATCTTCTTTTGTGCAATCTTCCACTCAAACCAAATTAGAATGAAAAAATTGACCCTAACACTTAGGATCTAAGGTGATCAAGCTTTAAAATCAAATGAAAGGAAGCAAAGGTGTGGGACATGCTTCCTACACCAATCTATGAGAGGAGGTATATGAAAAAAAATTAAATGATCATACAATTACAAAGAAATAAGCATAAAAGAAATATGCCATATTAGTGTGAGAAAATAGGAACTATAATAATTCATAAAAATATTTCTCCTATTCATTCCCTTGATGTAGCTCTTTCTTATTTCCTTCTACAAATTAGAGGCATCATGATTTGAGAATTCCATTCTAGTGCAAGTTGAGTAGGAGAAAAATTGTGCCACTCTAATCAACATTTGACCTAGCTCATGTGCGCATGGGAAAGGAAAAACTATCTCCCAATTGTAGGATCTTGCATTTGCAATCGCTAGGTGACACACAACATTCATCAACATATGCACTTTTTTGGTTCCTTTACACTTTTGGAAGCTAGAAAAAAAATTGATGGACATTCAAATAGTATTTTGGTGATTCCAAGGTTTAAGGAAACTTTTTTTAGAGTCTCAAAGAGTTCAGGAACTTTTCAACTTGCTGACAACCTATCTTCTTTTCCCTTGTCTCTTTGCTTGTCAAAATTTTGAGAAGATTGCACAAACTTGCAAACTACCCAACAAACTAAACATGAACACTTTTTGTCATTGAGGTTTTAGGGATTAGAAGAATATTGAAACCTTTGACATCTCATTTCTTTCACCTTGTTGAAATTTCAAAGGTAGAAGAATTGGTACAACTTTGACATGGTCTTGTTGGCCAATCAGGGAGTTAGATAATTGAGAACTTTATAATGCAACCTTTATAAGGATGAATGATCCTTCGATCCTAAAAGATTATATAGGATGCTAAGGATTGGGGATCATGAATTTTGTGGTGTCAAATTTGGACATCAATGATGGTCTAGGTTGTGTAGAGTGGTAGGTAGGAGTGATAAGTTCTTTACATGAGATTTTCATTTTTTTGGGATTGAGGGTCAATGATACCTCATAAGCAATACCATTATCAAGGAACAAAGGTACCAAGGAGTTCATCCCTTAAGGTATGAAAATAAGGATGTCCATGTTGGACACTAGGAACACTGAGAGGGGGGTGTGAATCAGTGTTCACTGATTTTAATTTCCAAAACAATTAACAATAATAATTAAACTTCATATAGCATTTGCAGCACATAACAAATGAAATCATGCAGTCACATTAATGAACACCATAACACCAAATATTTTTTACGTGGAAACCCTGTTAGGGGGAAAACCATGGTGGAGATTAATCCACAATGTTTACTCAGTTCAAAGTAAAATAGAAAGAAGAGGAATGCACTTGCATCCAGGCGCACTGCCTAGAGCTCATTGCTCAATAGGAAAGGCTCACTGCCTTACAAGCAAAATTAAGATTACAACAAAATTTTGAACTAAGAGAACATCATCTACAAATGCCAGAATTCAGTTCCACTGAAGCCCATGATCAGATTACGGATCTCTTAACCGGATCACACTTCTGCTTTGCTTTGCTCTGCATACTAAAACTATTTTTCCCTGAAACAACTGATCTGCTCTTTTCGCTCTCTTCTTGATACTCCTTCACTACTGCATTATATCTACTACCATGACTTGCATATCACACCCAAAATGGTTTATCAATCTCCTGTATATACTTGCTAAACAAAAATTCAATGTATGTCGGCCTCACAATAAAATATAATATTTTTGCTTATGTTGGCTCAAATCACTAATTAGAATCGATGCGTACCCACACAAGCCGGCTAGACTTTAGTAGGGACCGAAACCAAGATTTCAAACATAAGAAATAGCAAAATACATATTCCACATATATCCACAATACACCATATGAAACATGTCGGTCACAATGGAAAATAAACCATGAAACATGCTATCGAATCTCTTTACTCAAACTTTGAGACTTAATACTATACCACAAAACTCATCAGAGGATAGTGTAAATGCTAAGAAAGATTTCCTAGAGATCCACACCACGAAATAATGATTCGAAAAAGTGATCGGATCAACTTGCCAACCGGGTGTCCTGTTCTTCATTCTTTCTGCCGGTAGATTACAGAGTCTTAGTTTCCTTGCCGGTATAAACAATGCTGATATTGCGGATCATACTGCTAACACTAGTTGTCATCAATGACAACACAAGTAGCCAAAAACGATCTCTCAGAGCCATATGCCAACAATCTCCCCCTTTGGCATTGATGGCAACACTTAGTGAAAATTTGACTAAGTGTCAAAACCAAAAACTCAGCAAGACCAAAATTACTGCTCCCCCTATGGATGTCAAGGAAAATTTTCACTACATTCTCTCCCCCTTTGATATCAATGACAAAGCTCTACTATATCCACTCTACACTTTTCTTCCTATTCTCTCCCTTTAATATTTTACTGTACTTACTCTTACTCTATTCTCTCCCCAACTGATGATGCAAAAATTGATCAAAATTGGACAATTGTTGTAAGAATTCAGAAAAACATTTTATACTTAGCTTTCATTTCTGGAAGGAATTTCTTCCAGGAGTCCACCGCAATCCCAATAGCTATGATCAAGTTGTTATTCTCTAAAGTTATGTTGATGATTTGATAAGAGACTCAGGAATGGTGATTGCTTCTTCCAACTTTTCTCCTGACTTAAGCACTTCAATCATTTGCTCTAATCTCCCTTCAGTTATTTCTTTCACTTTCCAGAAGGCATCAATAAGAGTATACCTAGCAAAGTGGACCTTTGCATGCTCAACCTGCAGAGCATGAACCTTCTTCTTAACATCTACATTCTTGTCCAAAGTCATACTGTAATCTTGTCCAATTCTGACAAGCTCTTTTCGATTTCCTCCAACTTATCCTTGTACTTGCCTACCACATGAGGCCACTTAAGATAGTAATTGAAAACTTTATTGGCCGAATCAATGCATTGTCTCAGCTCATTCATTTTCTTCTTCAACTTGGAAAGGGATAGCCTAAACTGCATCTTTAAATGGGAAATTCTTTCCTCCTCTTTTCTGTCCAGAGGCACTGATTTCATGGCTTCCTTGACACACTCAATTAGTTCTTCTGGGAGAACATCCTGCAGAATCTCCAGCTCAATATTATTATCAACAAAGTTTCATGCCAGAGTGTTTTCAATAATATCCTACTCATAAGATGGTCCATTTAACCATATGTTTGTTATCTTTTGCATACCATCTTCATCCTGAATGATTTGCACTATCTTTAACTTGAACAGAGCACCTTCTTCATCATTGTCTTCAACAATTATAATTTCCTGTTCACTTGGTTTTGGTTGGTCTCTTGGAGTATATTCTTCAAAAACTTCATCCTCTACATCCACAACCAATTGTCTTTTCCCTTTTTCTTCAACCTTTGTTGACTTGGGTACCAGATGAGTGACACCACCCATATCATTTCCTCTCTTTTGGTTTTTCTCTACCTTTTCAGAGGATGATCCAACTTCAGTTAACTTTATTGGGAGAGGGACAACACTTTCCCCGAACCTTTCTAACACCTTTCTAAAGAAGCTTTCATACACTTGTTCACAATTTTCGAAAGAGTTATAATGATTGAAGATTTGCTTACAAACCGGTATATTTTCTCTCCACACTACATTTTCCTTCATAAGCAAACAGTTTAGAAAATACATCATAATACATATTTCCAGAGTGCCAAACCTGAAGGGGTAGTCAATATCCTTCATTAATTGAACATTCTCCATCTGTTGATCCTTCAACAGACTACACAGGTCAAAGTCTTCATTTTCAATTATCATTTTATGAGTGATATATGTAGCACTTGCCGAGGTTGATCCTTCTTGATTTCTGAAGAAGATTTTATATGTGATTCCATGTGCAACATACCTTGTCAATAGATCTTTAATCATCGCAATTATCAGAGCCCTCTGATCTCCCCTTATTCTGGTTAGGGCTTCGACCTCAACATTGTGAATCGACTTCTTCTTCGGTAAATCACAACCATTACATAAGCCCATTAATTTATAATCACATCCTTAGAAATTTGATAAGGTTTGTCTAGAGTGAGGATATCACCATCCAATTTTTTTAAAACAAACCGAATTATCTCTGCATTGACGAAATGAGGATATTCGCTCCATATATCCAAATTTTTATGCTTTGATCCTTCAAGCCTCCTGAGATCGATGAGCGACAAAAAAATTCTTTCATCCCTAATCTTTTGACTACTATACTCATCTAGAGCTACGATTCCTTTGATTTGCTTCATGTTTCACCCCGAACAGAGTTCTACCGATCACAAAAATAGATATGAAATCAATGATCAACAAAAATACCAAGAAATTCGCTGTTAGGATCACCTTTCACACCTTTGAAATTTTGTAGAAAATGCTCTCGAACTGTTCTCCTTCAATGTGTAATGACGAATTAGGGTTTCAAATGCCCTCTTTATAACTTCACTTACTTTACTTTTTGTCGCATTAAATGTGTTGCCCTAGAAGTTCCAGACACTCTACAAACTCAGACAACAAGTGAAGAATTCAACTGCAGACCTATATCATTTCATCCAATTCAACATATGATTGGAAATACTTCCATAACACGACGACTGACGGCATCCAGTGATTCGGTGCCAATTATGTACAGGGGGACAAGAGATTTTCATGAAAAACTCCCCCTACTAGGCCACTGGCCCGATATCAGTTACCAGAAGAGTTATCGGAGGGAGCTTATGATACAACCTTGTTTCCTTCATCAGGTTCACTTTTCTTCACTCATGTTTTCTTCATCTAATCTCTGATCTCTTCCACATATGCTTTTTATTTTCCTTTGTTGTCTTTCTGTGAATTTCTTCCTTGATAAACCGGACCTCTGTTCCTACAAAATTTTGCAAGGTGTCCAAGATTGTTACAATTGAAACATACCAAACCTTTATGTCTATACTAGTCATTCCACTGATTTCTTCCTGACTTGCTTTGATTAGCAACATGTCCAAATCTTCCACAAGTATAGCATTTAATGTTACTTGTATTGACATGCATACTTCTGCATTCTAATGCCTTATGACCAAACTTCTTGCATTTAAAACATTGACCAAAAAATGGAGTACTAAGGTTTATCCTTCTTCTACACTGAGAAGCCATATGTCCAAATTTATTACAAGTAAAACAATATCCATTAAATCTTTGAGCATTGGATTTCCTTACCAGATGTTTTTGCCTTTGTTCTTCTTTTTAGAGTTCTTCTTGTTTAGATCCAGAGCTTTCACCCTTCTCATAGGGTCTTATAATAGTGGTTTACAATTCCTGAGAGGACAATTTTAGTTGAAATCACATATTTTTAGAAAATATAATGATTTAAGCCTTAAAAGTTCCATTTTAAGGATTCCAATTGAAGAGGGTTTGATCAAATCACCTTAGATCAAAACCCTTGGATAGAACCTCGCTAGTTTTAAACCATACCTATAAATGCGTCTCCTTTACACCTATCAAAATGCTGATAAAAAATCACTTTTGATTTAGCTTTTGGGGGATCAAATGAATTCATTTAAAATCTATTTCAAATGATTATGGTATTCCTCAGAACAAGCTATCCAATGAATATAATTTTAATATGTTTTGGTTTTGTTATGTATTTGTTTTTAAGTTTTATTAAACATAGGTTTTTCATCGAAAATAAATTTCTTTGTTCTTCACATGTGGAAAATAGAAGATTATCAAAAAATAAAATAAAAAATATGAGTGCACCAGATATTGAAGTCCTTGATCCAACAAAAAAATTAAATTAAATTTTGACATATACAAAAAAGTTACGCGCTATAATGATCATTAATGCGAATTGTAATTCGCTTGACTTTGAAACTTGATTAAGAAAAAAATATTCAATAAAAACTATCTAACCAAGTGGAAGCACTAGATATAAGAGTTACAAATCTAAATTTGAAAGAATTAGAATTTTATCCTTCATGGAAAAAAGTTGTGTTATATTGTGTGTCACTTTTTAAAAATGTTGTTTTTGAAGAAAAAAAAAAAAAAATTTGGGAGATGGAAAAAGTGAAATTTGATTCCAAAATTTTGAAAAATATTTTAGAATCTACAGAAAAATTTGATGAGACTCTAGTTTGCACCATCTTCAAATTCCTCACAGTTTAGCCGCTATAGGTGCCCGAATGTGAAGATTTAGTTAAAAATAATAATTTCAGTGTCCATTTGGCCAAAAATTGTAAACCACTATTATGGGATCACCCCATAGTCGAACCTCGCTTGTCATTTGTATCCTTCTGATTTTTGGTTATCTCATCAAGCTTAGCAAAACTTATCCTAAACTTTTCTTTGAATTCATTTGCAGTAGCAAGCTCATTTCCAAGAGTAACTATTTGTCTCTCAATCTTGTGTTCATAGTTTCTGGCCTGTTGCAGTTCTACCTCCAGTTGAATGGTTCTACTATTAATTATGTTGCATTCTTCAAATTTTTCTTTCAGGGACTGGGCAAGATTCTCCTCATTCTTCTTCCTTTGTTCAATCTCTTTGGTAAACTTCATTGCCACAAATCCCATCTCAACTTTTAGAGTTGCATTGTCCTTGGCTAGCTTTTCACATTCCTCTGTTATTTCTTTTAGGGTTTGATTCAGATGGACATCATCCAAACCTTTTCTTTCTTTTTGCTTCAATTGATCACACAACTCCTTCCTCTTTTCCCTTGACTCATTTATCTTATCCTTCAATGATTGAATGAATTTTTTAGCATCTACAAGATTTGCTTTTAATTCTATGACCTCCGCTTTAGACTGATCAAGATCATCAAGTGCCACCATAAGTTGTTGTTGAAGACCACCAACATCCATTGTAATTCAAGATTCACCTCAAGCTGTTAAACTTCTGAAGAGGAACCTGCTCTGATACCAATTGTTGGACACTGGGAACACTGAGAGTGGGGGTGAATCAATGTTCACTGATTTTAATTTCCAAAATAGATCTAAAACAATTAACAACAATAATTAAACTTCATATAGCATTTGCATCACATAACAGATGAAATCATGCAGTCACATTAATGAACACCATAACACCAGATATTTTTTACATGGAAACCCTGTTAGGGGGAAAACCACGGTGGAGATTAATCTACAATGTTTACTCTGTTAAAAGCAAAATAGAAAGAAGAGGAATGCACTTGCATTTAGGTGCACTGCCTAGAGCTCACTACTCAATAGGAAAGGCTCACTGCCTTACAAGAAAAATTAAGATTACAACAAAATTTTGAACTGAGAGAATAGCATCTACAAATTCCAGAATTCAGCTCCACTGAAGCTCACGATCAGATTCTAGATCTCTTAACCGGATCGCCCTTCTGCTCTGCATACTAAAACTATTATGCCCTAAAACAACTGATATGCTCTTTTCGCTCTCTTCTTGATACTCCTTCACTACTGCATTATATCTACTACCATGACTTGCATATCACACCCAAAATGGTTTACCGATCTCCTTTATATACTCACTAAACAAAAATTCAATGTATGTCGGCCTCACAATAAAATATAATATTTTTGCTTATGTCGGCTAAAATCACTAATTAGAATCGATGCGTACCCACACAAGTTAGCTAGACTTTAGTAGGGACCCAAACCAAGATTTCAAACATAGGAAATAGCAAAATACATATTCCACATATATCCACGATACGCCATATGAAACATGTCGGCCATAATGGAAAATAAACCATGAAACATGCTACCGAATCTCTTAACTCGAACTCCGACTTAATACTATACCACAAAACTCATCAGAGGATAGTGTAAATGCTAAGAAAGATTTCCTGGAGATCCACACCACGAAATAATGATCTGAAAAAATGATCGGATCAACTTACCAATCGGATGTCTTGTTCTTCATTCTTTCTGCTGGTAGATTATAGAATCTTAGTTTCCTTGCCGGTATAAACAATGATGATACTGTGGATCATATTGCTAACACTAGTTGCCATCAATGACAACACAAGTAGCCAAAAATGATCTCTCAGAGCCATATGCCAACAGTTCAAACTCACAATCCTAATAAGGAAATATACTAAAAAGTGTCAAGGATTGGGGTTTAGGGATATTTCATAGCTTGTATCAAGTTAGAAGTATTCCCACATCTATGACTCCAAAAAAAGTGTATAGAAGTAAATGTTGAAAGTTGAGGTTTTAAGATACCAAAGAAAAGATACTTGGAAAAATGGATGACCAAAACTCCAACTTTAAAGGTAACTTAGTGTGAATGATCATAGAATTGGGTTTTTAAGGATTGGTAACTAGAGATAACTCATACAAGGAACCCAAATAAGGACACATCCGAAGTTGCAATTCATATGAAGTGACATAGTAAAAAAATTCAGAGATCAGGGTTAGCTCATAACTCATTCCAAGAGGGACATGAATAAAAAAATAACTGAAACTCTGACTCTAAAAGGTAACTAATGCAAATCATCAAAGTTCAGGATTCTGAGAGAAGACATGCTGATAAAGTAAAGTTCATAACCTTGACAAAGATAAATGAAAAGTAGGGGTTGAAGGAAAGGTGTGAATAGAAGACAAACTCCAAGCTCCTAATAGGAAAAGGGAGCAAAGGTGGGACTCAAAGGAGTGGTATGCTAGGAAGGGAAACTTTGAAACGTCAAAAACTTGCAAAAACTTTGAAATTTGAGCGAAACACATCCCACATAGATTTTTTTGGACTTTTGCACTTTCCAGCACATGATAGGAACATGGGTGATGGAAATGAATAAAATATAGGTAATTTTTGACAATTGGAAACCCATTTAATACTTTATCAAATTAGTTATAAATGATGGGTTAAAATAAGACTACAACAAGGTGGGCAAGGAGTTTAAGATTTTTGCATTTTGAGGCATGTAGAACAAGGCTCCAACAATATCATTAAGAAAAATGATGATATATATCTTAGATGTCAAGACCAATGCCTCTTATCCATCCTACAAAGAAATTTTACATAATGATTCCACATGGGATAAACAAGGAACACAACTTTTGACAACTATAACTGAGAGGATACATTGCTATTGATAGTTATCCAAAGGATCTCATCAAACTTTAAGAGTTGCAATCAATTATTACCCATAAGATACTATCATCTATCAATATTTTATTTCTCAAGCTAAACCAAAATGGAGGAATCCAAAATAATGAGTGCATGCACATGATTAACTGTCCATGGGACGTCACCACCACCCATAATTAACTTAAAAGAACAACATCAAGTTGGGGGTACACAATTGGTTTACACATCACTTCCACAACATTTCATCGTATTAAAACAAACGCATACCACATTTCAAGCATCAATCAATGTTCACCACATTTACTCAATGTTCAAACATCACACTTTGCATCCATATCACATACTTCCAAAACTACAACATCATCTAAGATAGATACTCAAGTGGATTACTCACATTCACAACTTAGTATAATGAACACAATTCTTTTCCAATTTATCACTTAAGTTTGAGAACAAAGTTTTATGTCAAATCTATCATTTGGATTCATTGTGATTATACATGTAAGAACATGCAACCTAACCTATACTTGAGAACTTATTTCCAAACTTTCCAATAAGTTGCATCACATAAGGTAACTTGATCTTAGAAGCATAATAAAATCATTTCAAAACAAACAAAAATTACTTAGTCACACTAAACAACACAAATACGCCATTTCATATATGTCAAAATCCTCATGCTAAATTATCTACAAGTGTACTCATAATGAAGCTCATTTTACCATGCATCAATTAACAACTGAATTTCAACTATAAGCTATTTAAAGTATTTCAAAATTTAGCTAAAATATTTTATATAAATAATAACAATTCAATCTCTAATGTCATGACATTAATCTCATTACAAGACTTGTATAGCCAATTAGAAAAGAGCAACAATGTGGGAATCAAGTTACATTATCACTCAAGAGGCAACTAGAATATGTTTGACACCTCTTCAAGAATTTCTTGTCTAACCTAATATAAACCAAATTCCATAAAATTGTCAAAGAATATTTTTGACACTAATAAAAATTAAAGATCCTAACATGTATTGAGTGAATTTACAACATAATACATAAAACCATCAAAATGCAACACTTACGCATAAGACAAACATGGTTCCAAGGGGTCATCCCAAGATGAAAAGCAAGATATCATAATGTACATATAATGACAAGTGGGTCCCTTATCTATCTACCATTATACCAATTCATACCAATAAGATGCACAATGGGAGAGCAAGTAATGGGTCCTCATACATTAATATACTAGCATTCACATGCATAACCATAATCAAGTCAAGGGTAACATAATCACAACACACAAGAAGGTAGACCATCATCCCAAATCACACATAAGGGTGACAATAATCTAATATTTATTAGCACTATTCACAAGAATTGTAAAAAAGGAGCATGACATAACATGTAGAAACTCACTTATACATTAATTAGATTAATTAACCAATAGAACAATTTGAGAAGAACAAGATTGGGGACCTAAGCCATTGATCAATATTGATTTGTTCCATTAACAATAATTTTTCTTTCACATGATAGCATGTGCAATTATGCAATGCAATTAACATATGTACTCTCAACAATGTAATAAAATATACACTTCTTACAAGCATCATAATATACCGTATTCTCATGAATATCATGCATATAATCACAATCAAACTTTCACAAAGATTCAATATGGATCATGTGCTAAGAAGCACGTAATGCTTCATTAAGATTCATATCTAAGCATATATATTCATAAAAAAATTGTTCGTAAAACACTATGAAAGAAGTGTTACTAAAGCAACAAGACCTCATAGAGGTTGTTCAATCACTTATACACAACAATCATACTTCTCAAGTACCCAAGATATACAGAAGATCCATCATGTGCATGGGGTAGCCAAATTCAAATATTAAGGTCTTAACTATTCTTATGCAAGGCATTTCCCTCAAACATAAAATCTCATGGAGAGCATTTTTGGGAACAATCACATGTGTCACACAAGTACCAAAATATACACATACACACCACTCACCACCCTTGGACCTTTATGGCTCCATCAAGCCTTACAAGGCTCTTACCACCCCTTGATCCAAGACGCCAAAAATGAATAGGGTATGCAACATTGGAACACAATCCCAAAGGGTATGTCAAAATACACAACAATGGCTAGCATACACCAAGAACCCATCAAGGATGGCCAAGCCCAAGCCACATCACACACAAAACTCAAATACCAACTCATTCAAATTTAGATAACACATTTGACTCTTTTCTCATATACATACAAGAAGTGGAACCATAACACAACAAAGGATAAAGCTTGCCTCTCAAGGTAGCTTTCAATAGATGGAAACTCTTATTCCTTAAAGGGACTTCATTTCCAAGCACACAGGCATGCCATTCAATCCACTTCCAAATATTCCACTCCAAGAAAATTGCACAAGGAGAGAGACAAAAAAGGAGAGTTATTTTTCAAAGTTTTCTCTCTCCATTAAAAATAAGAATGAAGTAGAAGTTGGTCTTCTCAATCCAAAGATTGACTTAAATGGAGGTGTCATATCACCCATCGATACATAGCTTCTCTTCCTTCCACCCCTTCTCCCCCACCCACAACCACATCTTACACCACATAAATTCACCTTTTAAGCCCACATGAAATTCACATAGATTTTTTATTCCGAGACATAAAATTTAATGTACCCCACCAACAAAATAATTTTAAAGAAATGTGAGACTTAACCAACAATCTCACACACAAAGTCACCATGCCTCTAAAATGCGTGATGTATCTAGTGTTATAAATAGGGACATGAACCTTAACTCATTTATCTCTATTAATAAAAAATATACCTCATCTTGAGGTGCCTTCTAAAGGGGTTTAATTTCACCTAGAAACACTCTAAATATTCAATTTACATTACTTTAAAATCTTATCCAAGAATCCATTCAAAATTCATAAGTTGAGATGGATTTGAATCATCAAAAACACTCAACACTCATCACAAACTATATACACTTAGAGAAAATGCATGTATCAAAAAGGAGTATATTATTAAAACATAACACAAGCAACAATAAGGAGTCTTGGTCTCATTAGACTGGGACTATTTAGCATAACTGAGAATTACAATCAAATTCCTTTTAACTTCACAAAGTGAAGTGAGAATGACAAATTTGGAGTTTTTATTTGGTCTCTCATTTGAACCCATTGGATAGCATGTATCTACACACTCAATGCACACATCAATACATCCAATATACATATACACAACCAAAGCAACATGATTAAACTACACTATTTACCCAATAGCAATTTAATTAAATTTATATACATTGAAATATAATTCACCCAAACTCACACATTACCAACATAATCATAACCAATCTTTGTTGATTAGTATGATTGGTATCTCATTATTTGAGATTGCACACCTCTATTTATGATAAAGAGAAATAACATCTTAGTACATTCATGAATCTAATTAACAATTCCTGTTTTATGCCAACTATTTTCTATAAGATGTATGTTGTTAAAACCGATACCAATGTTTGCATGCTATTAGAAAACAAATATGATATAATTTTCTAATTATTCAATCTTAAAAAAAGAAATTTGTATTGATAGACAAAAGTATTGAATTATTCCTTGACAAATGAGACTATCCCACTTAATATATTATACGATTGTAGTTTATTTAAATTGAGACGATATTAATAAGTCAAATAAAAATCACACCAACTAGTTTACATTAAATCACTTTATTCACATTTAATTAATCCTTCCTTCTAAATAACATTAACATGGAAGCATAAACTATTGTAATAGAAGTTTGAAATGGATGGGAGCGGGAAAGGATGTGAAGCCTCTACAACCGACAGGAGTGGGATAGGATGCGAGCCTCTACAACCAACCATTGGCGTTGGCTCAGGCATGGTGGACTCTACTTGCGTCGATGTTGCTTCGTTTGCTATTTTGGAGGGGTTGTGTGGACGGGATGGTGGCCTGGCTAAGGATGTCATCAATGGCTCACTAGGGGTGTAGGGGGAGGCTGGGACTGGTGCGCCCATTCTTGGGCTGTGTGTCACTGGGTCTTTTGCAGCAGTTGTTGTTAAAGGTTTGCATGGGGGGGGGGGTGTCGAGGTGTCTGACCTCTCCCCTGTGCTTGCTCTTCCCATGTTGTGGTGTGTGGCTCGGAGGTTATAGAGAATGAAGAGTTTTACAACAATATAGGTGCAATTTTCAGATTTAATGGTCTTTGGCCCTCTTTGCCTGACCTTCACAAATGGGTGTTGGAGTCTTGGAGGCCGTTGGTAGCCAAAACGATTGAGCTCTTCCTTTGTGCTCGTGGTTTTTTCATAGTGACTTTTGCTTCTTCTGAGCAACGAGATGTAGTGCTTGATGGTCAGGTCTGGATGTGGGGGGAACATTCCCTATCCATTAAACCTTGGACTCTTGCTTTCAATCCCCTTATCGAGCCACTTAATATCAAGCCGATTTGGGTGCGTCTCCCGAACCTCCCCCTCCAGTTTTGGGAGGGTTCTTGCTATGAGGGCATTGGCAATGCCATCGGTCGATTTTTGAAAGTAGATTCTTCTACCACTTTCATGGGTCACTCCACTGTTGCTCGTATTTTAGTTGACATTGACATCTCCAAACCCCTTTTTGGAGATGTTGTTTTGATGGTTGGGGATAGGCCTTGGAAGCAACTGCTGGATTATGAGGGTGTTCCCTTCAGATGTCAGCATTGCTTCATTATTGGTCACTTGGCTGCTGGTTGTCCTATTTTGTGTCGTAGAGGCACTGCAACCTGGTGGAAGGATGCTCTTGTGGACCATTTGACTATCTTTAATTCCCATGTAGATGGTTCATCTTGTGGTGATGGTTCCTCTCAAGAGGATGAGATTGTCTGCTCCAGTGGGGGAGGTTTAGGCTGCTTTTGTTCCTCTCTTGGCTCCCACCTCGGCTCCTGCTTTTCTTGGCCGATTCACTCATGTTTCAACTTCAGGTTTTTCTTCGATCGTGCCTACTTCGGATTTGTTAGCTTGGTACTTGGGGGATCTTGGTAGTGTTCCTTGTTCTGTTTCTCCGGTCTCCCTCATGGAGGTGCCTTCCTCTTGTTCGGCTTTGTTGGCACCTTCCATGGCTATTGTGGCCTGGGAGGATCCTCCCCTCTCCTCGATCGAAGGACTTCGACTCTGAGGTTTCTTGGACCTTAGTTCAGTGTAGAAAGAGGGGGCTTCTCAAATCTGTTGGGGAGCTTCGCCCTAGGGCTAAGGGTGTTAGATTTGATGGTTCGAGATTTGTTGTTGTTTAGATCCTCAATTTGGGTTTTCCTGTTTGGTGTGTTGATGGTTATGTTATCAGCCTGTTGTTTGGTGTTTGGTTGGGCAGCCAATTTGCTTTTTCTTTGTTGCATTTTCTCTTCTTTGTACAGGGTTTCCGAGCCCCTTCAAAACTTGTTTATCGCTAATCAAAAACATTAACATGAAGCTCATTTTGTTTTAAATAGTTTTTGCATTACTTTGAAAGTTTCTAGTGAGGATGTGGATTGTGTTGCTATCTGCATGGGGAATGCTCTCATTGGGTGGTTTTTGGGCTTCTATCCAAATATTGATCTTGTTCAAAGCTAGGTTATAAGAAAAGTGTATATCTAGTCAAATTTAGGTGGTTGAAATGACAAATGGATTCTTCCTATTTTCCTTCCAATCTTTGGCGGAAAGCATGAGAATTCTATAGGGATGTCCTTCGTTGCTTGGTAAGTCTATCCTTTTTTTCTAAAAAAATGGTCTTCTAGTTTCAATGCTACCAATGAAAAACTTTGTTTAGTCTCTATATGGGTTAGACTCCCAAGACTCCCTTTGGAGTACTGGCATGAACATGTTTTTCATGCTATTGTGAATTCTTTTGGTTAGTTTTTATCTATTGACGACGTCATGAAATCTATGAAATGCATGGTCTTTTCTAGATTCTATGTATGTGTTGATACTAATAGGGAGTTACCGAATGTTATAAGACTTTTTTCCAAATATGGTGTTTGAGAGTGAAAAATCCACTACGAGTCCTCACAAGTTTGCATGTATTTCCAAAAAGTTGGGAAATTCTCCCACTCCTTCCAAAGTTTTGAAGAACATCACCATTTTTGGAAAAGTGATACCGTGAATTCTCTCATGGTTGGGAAAGAAAGAATGATGTTAAAGAGCAACCTAATACAAGGAATAAAAGAAAGGTTCCTAATATTTTGGTGGTGAGCCCTATGGAGGAAGTGAGGGGATCTTCCCTTAAGGACAAGAGTAAGTCTAATGTAATGACTAAGTGTTGGTTGAACTTGGCTCCTCTTCGAGGTTGGCCCTTGATGATTAGGATTTAGTTCCTGATCAGAATTCTTTGGCAAGGTACATGTTTAAGCCTCCATGATTGAGTTTGGACTATTCCTTTATTGAGGCTATATTATTTCCTTGGGGTCTTTATGGTTCTTTTGCTAATTTTGTTGGTCTTGATTTGTTTTCTAATCTCATGTGGTTGTTGATTGTTTGTATTGTATAAGGTTTTGGGGCCCTTTCAAAACCTTCTTCCAATTCACAACTTTGGTCAAAAGTGCCTATCTAAAAAAAACATACAACATGAAATTCTTGAAACAAAAATATATGGTTACATGCAAGGTCTCAATTTAGCTAGATTTTTACAAGTCATTAATCACAGACATTGTGACTAGGGTCACAACAAGATTTGGACCTTACATTGATGTAAGCCCTAGCCATGTTTTGAGCCTAGTCACATTGTTCATGATTAATAGATCTTAAAACTCTAGTTGAAAATGGAGTTTCGAATTAACATTCTACGTCTTAATTCATAGATTTCATATCAATAATGTTTGTCAACACTAAAATATATTACTTGATTGATTTATTACATGTTAATGATTAAATCAATTTTAACAAGTGATGGATTACAAATGAATAAGGGTATTTATTATAAATTGACAATTATGATCTTAATGTATTAACAAATAATACTTTGGATTCAATTTGATCATTTGAATATACTATGATTATATGTTGATGCTAACATTTGTCTAAATGGTTTGTCTACATGAGAAATTCAATATTAACTAGACTAATTCAATTAGACAAAACTTCAAATGTCAAGGAAATGTTTTTGAAATTGGGGAAAACAGATTTTGATGGGATCTGGAACCCAATACAACCAAAAGCCAAACAGCTTAAACAAGCCAAAAAAACCAGACTGCAGAAAAGACAGCCTGCAGTCAACAAAAAAACCAGCTCACAAACAAACACCATTAAGTTTTACAATTAGAGTTTCGTTTGTTGGAGCGAAGAGTCATATCGAAAGAAGGCCCAGAGGGTTTAGATTTTTTTCCAGTAACAGTAGTCCAGCCTTCTTCAACTTGTGCTGCCTTAGCCTGCCAAGCTAGCCCATTAATTTCCTGAGGATGAAAATCCGCAACCCGGGAGGTAACATCAGAGTTCGCCTGAATAGGTGTGGAAATAACCGGAGAGCAATCAGAGGTGGGAAACAAAGCACCATCAGTAGAGACAGAAACCGGTCTAGTCGTATGCTCAATATGATTTATCATGGTAGCTTCCCCAGCAGAGGAAGGAGAACCCCAGCAATCGAAACCCCAGCAACCTGTGAATCAGAAGCCCCAGCAGCAAGTGAATCAGAAACCCCAGCAGCATGTGAGTCAAAAGCCCCAACAGCATGTGAATCAGAAGCCACCACCTCAGAGAAGCTCCGAAGCGGATCGAATTTCTTCTCCACCATGTAATGTTGTTGAGAAGCGCCATTCCACCAAGTAGCTGTCTTAGTCTTCTTCTCAAATCCACATTGAGCAGCAACATGTCCTGTTTTGAAGCATCTTCTACAGCGGAAAGGGACCCCCTCATAATCCAACGATTGGATCCAAGACCCCCTAGAAGATTTTAAGAGAACCTCAGCAGGCAGTCCTTTTGAGACATCAATTTCAACAAGTATTCGGGCAAAGGTAGAGTGATAAAGATCATAAAATTCATTGTCCACAGTTAAAAAATCACCTAGGGCTTCCCCAACCTCCTCCAGGAGAGAGTCATTCCAAAGGTGAAGAGGGAGATTAGGCAACCAGACCCAAATCGGGAATTTATTGAAGGTTTCAGAAGCTGGGTTAAAGTTGGAGTGCCAAGGTTTAACCATCAAATGGTATTTGTCCTCCCAGCAAAAGAAATTTTCATACAAGATTTTATCTCTATCTAAAGTATTTTCGAACTTAGCAACAAAAAAACCTTTGGCCATAGGGAAGATTTGAACTTTACCAGTGATGAGGGGCTCCCATTTATTGGTGATCTAAATTGACTTTGATAAATTGTCAATTTTATAATAATTACAAAAATTATCACATAGTTGATTATCAAGGAATTTGTAATATTAAATTATGGGATATCAATCATACTAATTGATAAGAATTGGTTTATAACTATATTCATAATACATGAATTTAGAGACAAATTGTATTATGAAGTATGTGAACTTAATTCTAATTACTAATGGATAAATAATGTAGTTTAATAATGTTGCTTCAACTATATAAATCTATCTTAGATGTATTGATGTGAAACTTGAGCATTACAAGCTAGCCAATGAGCGAACAAGAGATCAAACGAGAATCCTTTTGTCATCATTGTCTTGCCTCATGAAGTGAGAGAAGACTTGACTTTGATTTTTGGTTACATCAACTAGTCTCTATCTAATGTAACCAAGACTCGTCATTATTTTGTATGTTCTCTTTTAGTGATGCAACCTTGTAATTTTTGTACATTATGTAAGCGTGTATAATGTGTGTAGAGTGTTGATAATTTAAATAGTTTAAAATAACTTGTGAATTTCATATGAACTTTTGAAAAAAAAAAGTGTTAGAAAATTAAAATTTTAGAATGTTATAGAGTGAAATTATCCCTCTTCGGTAAATGACTTGGAATGGGGTAACTTTTTAAAAGAAGTGTTTGGGTCAAATGCTTTTGTACCTACGATGACCTTAAGAACACCATACATTTATGAAGTATGGTAAGTTTGTATATGGGATTTTAAGTCAAACCTTGCACTTTAAAAATTATTGTTTTTTGTGGAGCATGATAAACTCGTGGACTTCACATGGACTTGTAAGGTGCATTTATTTTGTGTAATAGGTGCTCATGTGAGGGTAAAAGGATGCCACACATCCTCATCCTATTGGATATAAATAAATGACATGTCAAACCTTATAATCCTTCCTCTTTGGCTTGGGAATGTTTGTTTGACTAAAAGAGGTAAGGGCTCTTTAGAAAGATTTTATCTCCATTTTTAGTTTTTTTGTGCAATTTTTCTTGGGAGAATTCTTGGGCTTTGAGGAGGATGTGTATTTGGAAAGGAGTTCATTCAAAGAAAGAGATCTTGCATACATTACAAACTACCTTGAGAGATAGGCTCTATCTTATGTTGTGTATATGCTTCCACTTTTTATGTCTATATGCGAAAAAAAGTTGAATGTGTATTGTTAAATTTAAGTACTATTGTGTTGAATTTTGTGTGTTTTCAATTTTGATTTAGCCCCCTCCATCTATTACAAACTACATTGAGAGATAGGCTCTATCTTGTTATACATATATGCTTCCACTACTTGTATGTGTATATGAGAAAAAAAAGTTGATTGTATATTATTAAATTTAAAAACTATTGTGTTGATTTTTTTTATATTTGTGTGTTTTCAATTTTGACTTAGTCTCCTCCATCCATTACAAACTACCTTGAGAGATGGGATCTATCATGTGTTATATATATGCTTCCACTACTTGTAGGTGTATATGAGAATGAAGGTTGAATGCATATTCTTAAATTTAATTACCTATTGTGTTTAGTTTTGTGTATTTGAGTGTGTTTTCAATTTTGATTCAACCCTATTAAACAAACAAGAAAAAGGTAGTGATAAATGTATTAAGTAATCCTCAAGGAGGGCCCCTAAGACCATCTTTCCTATTGGTTATATGGTTCTATGATATTGGATATGAGATTCTACAAACTCTTATGATTCCTTAGATGTTGGCATTATGATTCTATGACTATATAGTTATTCAAAAACTAAATCCATGGCTTTATAACTCTAATTCTATTTCTCCATGGTCCTTTGGTTACTTGGCTATATTGGAGCTTTTGATATTTCTGTAAACCCATTGTGTGAGCCTTGTGTTGTGGTTCTTGTGATATGTGGACATGTGAGTGGTGTAAAATTTGTTGTGAACTAAGTGTGGAAATATTAAGTTTCGATTTATATCTATAACAAAATGGTATGTATGTGAAGATGTGTTGTATAATATTGAATAAACAGATGTATTTCATATTTAATGATACACTCGTATCAAATGAATAAGCAATCAAGTTGTAAACACATCTCTAAATAATAGATAAATCATTTTATAATAAATAAGTATAATAATCAAATGTACTATAGTTATATATATGATCTTTTGTTGTGTTTGATAGTAACGCTTGAATGTAAAAGATGATGGTTGAGTTTGATGAATTAGAATGAAGCATATTTTTAAAACTATATAAAACTATGGTTGTGAAAATAATGTGCATAGCGACAACGACACACTTGTCCAACCCCTTCTATAAGAAGATAAATGTTTGGAGGACTAATAAGGTGTCAATGTTGGATTCCTAAATATGTTGATAAAAAGAGGGGTAAAAATTTATTCAAACCAAAAAAGAGCAATACAAAGCAAGGGCATTACACATCCCTATCAATCTCCACGAATTGGTCCAACCTTTGAGACAAATCTGGGGGTAATTGACCCCTTTCCACAATATTCCAATCTTGCAAATGATCAGAAGCCCATTTAGCCAAACAATCTGCAACCCCATTCCATTCACGTAGAATATGAAAAAGAAAAATAAAAGAATCCAAGGAAGCACACAGATTAAGAATTTGTTTTATAATAACAGCCAAATGCCAACTAACATCCTCTAACTGCTGCCTTTTTAGCAAAGTCGCAACCACCTGAGAACCAGATTCACAAATGATCTATCTCCACTCGAGAGCACAACCACACTCCACAACACATAAAATGGCAAGAGCATCCATCACATTGTTAATATACCAACCCTTATAAATAGAAAAGATAAACTCAACAGTCCCAGAACTAGTCCGCCCAACACCTCCAATACCAGCATGACCAAGATATCCACGAGAAGAACCCATTAGTGTTGATTTTCAACACACCATGAAGAGGACACCGACACCCCTCCCTATTTATCTTTCGAAGGGGATAACCACATCTATTTCTCATGATCTGACCAGCACTCTAAGCAACCCCCCACTGAAGAGGAAGATTGAGACAAGTACAAAAGGAAACCTCTCTTGGATCCACACCCTCAACCAAGTCACACTTAGTCGCAGTAGTTTCTCCCACAGAATGAAGAATCCTCCACCACAAATGTTGGACAACCAACTTCACATCTTGAAAAATCCTACGATTCCTCTCCAGCCAAATATGCTAGACAATAAAAGTCGGTCCCAGAGCCCAAGCAACTTCAAGAAAAAAGGTCTTAATAGGGGCTTTCCCCCACCGAGCAAAGAACTTCGCCAAATAAGAGACATGCCAACAAGTCTGGTTCCACACAGCCCACCAAAGGTGTCAAAGCCTCCTAGAAAAGGGACATTGGAACAAGAGATGAGAGACACTCTCTTCACTTTTACAACACAAAACACACATTAAGGGCCCCTAGAACCCTCTCTTTCACAAGTTATCCTAAGTAAGACACCTATTCTAGACCACCAACCACAAAAAAAAATTGCATTTGGGCCAAAATAATTTATTCCACACTTGTTTCCACCAATGAACCTCAATGTCCCCAAACACCTGCCTAAGCAACTCACCATAACCAGCTGAAACTAAGTACTTACTAGATAAATCACTATTACTCCACGCCAGGACATCCTGCCCCGCCATGGAATTGCATTTCCATGAAGCAAGAATCTGAGCCAACTCTTGACTATCCTCGTCTGACCCTCCTAGTGGTCAATCTGAGGAGTGCTTCCATCTATAAAGCTAGTAGCCAGTCCAATATTTCAAACAAACTTATAATGCTCAACTGTGTTCCAACCTGCAACATTAAAATGGTCACAAAGAGAATAGAGGTGAGGGCAAGCAAAAACAATAAATGGATGACCATCCCAAGAATCCCACCAAAAAAGAGCCTGAAAACTCGTATGAAATATCCAAAAAAGCCCCTTCTTGACCAACTGAGCCCCTGATTTGAGGGTATTCCAAATCATAGATTCCCTTCCTTCCAAAGGAAAACGAGAAACATCAAAAGTGTTGACATCCTTAAGATACTTGTGGGTAAGAATACGAGCCCAAAGTTGATGCTGACTAGTACACCAACACCAATATAACTTGGTAGCAAAAGCTTGCCCATTCAAAACAACATAACACAATCTAAGGCCCCCCTCTTTTTGCGACCTGCACACCATATCCCACTTGACAAGACTCCACTTAGCCGACTGCAAATTACCACTCCAAAGAAATTGTCATGAGAGAGCATCAAATTCCCTTAAGAAATACAAAGGAATCGTCTGAACAAAACACCTATAAATAGGGAGAGTCTGGATAATAGACTTCAGAAGAGTCACTCTTGCATCAGTAGAAAGCCAATGGTGAGTCCAATGATTGACTTTACTGTGCAACTTATCAAGCAAGCCTTTCCAAGAAGACCTAGGTTGCCTACCAACAACAAGAGGTATTTCCAAATAGAGAAAGGGAAGAAACCCAATCTGAAACCTCAAAATATTAGCAATTCGTCGTTGAATAGCTTGAGGAGTATTAAAAAAAAAAGATAGAAGACTTGTGCTCATTGACTTTCTGACCAGAAGCAACAAAGTAAATATCCAAAGCCCGCCTAAAAGAAACAGCCTCCTGAAGGCGAGCCCTCCTCATAAGAGAAGTGTCATTCACAAACTAAAGATGAGAGAGTTGCGGTAGCCTATTGCCCCAACACCAACCTTGAATCCTGCCCTGGGTAATCCACGACTTAAGAAATATGCCCAGACCCTCAGCCATAATAATAAACAGATAAGGGGAAAGAGGATCTCCTTGACAAAGGCCCCTGGAAGCCTCAAAAAGCTCAAAAGATTCCCCATTCATAAGAACAGAAAAAAGAGGAAGAGGTAACACACCTCATAGTCCAATTGACCCAATCTGGACTAAAACCAAAGTCTAAGAATTTTTTTTGCAAAAAACACCACTTAACTCTATTATAAGCTTTGGCCATATCCAATTTGATAAACATAGACTTGTCCTTAGAATTCGCCATAGAGTGAATGACTTCAAAGGCAACCACCAACCCATCCAAAATCTGTCTACCAACCACAAAGTTTCCTTGCTCCTCAAAGATTATAGAAGGAAGACAAACTTTGAGCCTCTCTACAATCAATTTAGTAATAATTTTATACACCGCATTACAAAGAGCTATAGGTTGAAAGAATTCAAGCTGATCAACACCTTCCTTTTTAGGAATGAGGACCAAAAAAGTAGAGTTCAAGGCATGAAGCATCTACTTACTGCGAAGAGATTCACGGGAAACCTCCAACAAATCCAAACTTATAATATCCCAAAATTCATGAAAAAATTCAACAGGAAAACCATTTGGACTAGGGGCTTTACCTTTATTCATCCCAAAAACAACCTCTTCCAATTCAGGCAAAGATATCGGTTAGATGAGGAAATCATTCATCTCCTTGGAGATCAAGGAAGGAATGCAAGCAAGGGTCAAATTCTCTTCTGCAGAGAGCGAATCCTCAGAAAAAAGTGCAAATAAAACTATCTAGCCTCACGAGATAAAGCTTGCAAAGAAGAAATGTGGATCCCATCCGAAAAGACCAAAGAGGAGATACAACTTCTATTGCGATGAGCCTGCACAAAATGATGGAAGAAAGTAGTATTCTTGTCCCCTTCCTGAAGCCAATCAATCTGAGTCTTTTGCTTCCAAAAGATCTCCTTCTGAAGCTCCCACTCCTCCACTACTCTCGCAACCTGGGATTCCACTTGACCCAAAGCATTCGAGAAACCAAAATCCCGACTTTGGCGAGTAATCACATCAAGGCTCGCCTAGGCATTCCTCTTCATAACCTTAAAGTTGCGAAAACTCATCATATTCCATCTCTTAAGGTGAAATTTAACATACTGGAGTTTCTTAACAAAGGTGTGCATAGCAGTACCATAAACTGGGTTGTCATCACGCCACCACTGGGCCATAAGATCATGTAAAGAAGACTCCCGAAGCCACATAAGTTGAAACTTAAAAAAAGGGAGGATTCTTGGGAGCTATAAAATAGATTACTAAAAGTTTAATTGGCCAATGATCAGAATCCCTCCAATCAAGAATCTTAGAACCAGTAACCAACCTACCTCCCATCCAAAAACAGGAAACAAGAAATCTATCCAACCTTTCAAAGATCATTTCCTCTCCACTCCGTCTATTATTCCAAGTGAAAACCCCATTAGAAGGCTTAACATCAATTAAAGAAGCAAGACCAAGTCGGGGCAGCCCACCTCTTTTCTCCTCCAAGCTCAACACAGAATTAAAATCGCCAGCTAAAATCCAAGGAAGATATGGAGTACATGATCTAACATACCTTATATGAGCCCAAAGTTGGATTTTTCCATGAATATCAACCGAGGCATAAACATTGGTAACCAAAATAGTCTCACTAGTTTCCAAGAAAGAGACAACCATGGAAATAGTAGAGTGACTGGAAATCCACCAAAGTGGAACAATCTTTCTTGGATCTCAAAAAAGAGTCAAACCCCCATAACTCCCTTGAGAACCAATGCACTAACACCGACCAAAATACTAGATATGAGACGCATACTAAAGCATGAAATCAAGTGAAAGTTTAGGCTCCTGAACACAAAAGATGTTCTGAGAAAGAACAACAACCAGATCATGAATAGCCTTTTGATGGAAGGTGCTATTCAACCCCTTTACATTTCATGAGAGAATGATCATAGGGGAGATGGAGAAAAGTGAGCATCAATGGGTTTAACAGACCTAGATTCCACCAATAAATCTCCAGTACGCTTAATTTTCTCAATATCCTTCTTGCGGCCACTTTTAGAAGAATGCTTAGACAAGCCCTTCGTAACTGTGTGTTGTTGCACCCCGAAGGCTAGAGAAGACCCCTTGCTCTTGCCATAAACTAGCCCCTTATTTACCAAATCTGCCAAAACAATATCATCTTCATCCTACATAGGGTCATTCAGAGATACTAATAGATCCTGCATACCCCGAGATAAATGAATATCCTGACCAGAACCTTGTCCTTGCCCACAACACAACCCATACCAACAACATCAGAAGGCACATCCGATGGGATTCCTTCCTCCAAGGTTGAGGTGTCCAACACCTCAAACCGATTAAAGTCCTCTTCATTCTTCCTGTCCTTGAACGATCTCTTCTAACCACAACCTTTAGCCCGAGGTTTAACAGGCACAAAGCCATCTTTATCCGATTCACCCTCCATCATGGAAGATTTCCCTTTATCCACCTTAACTACTTTTGGAGCCGAAGATGAAGGGGCAGAATTAGGAGCCTTATTAATCCTAGGACATTGCTTATGAAGATGTCCATACTCATGACAAATCCAACAACAAAAAGGACTCATAATCAAGCTGTTGAATCCAAGACAAACAACCAATACAAATTTTCAAGAATCTAGCAAGGGGTTATTCAAATCAACCTCCACACAAATCCGAGCAAAGGAAATAACATTTCTTTCAAGGTTTTGTTGAGCAACTGTAGTAGGCTTACCAAGAAGAGCCGCAATTTGTTGTAAAATATCTTCGATCCAAAACTCCAACGGGAGTCGCGACAAGCGGACGCAAACCGGAACCCTCAACGACAATTCTTCAGTGTATTAAAACCCATATGCCAGGGTTTTATAAACAACCCAACATGATTATAAAAGTAGGGTCCTCCCTCAAAAACCTGATTCCTATCAGCCATATTGAAAAAAAACCACAAAATAGTTGTTTGCAGCCACCATTAACTCCATGTCACCCTCAACCTGCCATGTACGCCTGATCCAAGCATCCAAAGTCGGCAGAGGAATATAAATCCCAAGAAATTTGCAGATTAAAGCATGTCTACTACAATAAGAAACATCATCAGCCACAGATTCTGAGAAAAACCAAGACTAGACGATCCTGACTCCGGAAAGCAACCATTCACTTTCTTCAATTTGGAGCCCTCCCCCACATAAAATGAGTTAGAGTGCGAGCATTCAACCCGATAAGATCCATTGTGAAACCCACCAATTAGCTACCACCAAATTGTAAGAGACCTGCTGCTCACCATAAAACAAACAAAAGAAACCCCCCGATAGCAGAAAGAACCCACCAAACACCAAGCAACACCAACACAGAGGAAACAAAAACAAACACCAAACCCCCCCTCCTCCGCCATGAAACAAACAAAAGAAACCCCTTGATAGCAGAAAGAACCCACCCGAAACACCAAGCAACACCAACACAGAGGAAACAAAAACAAACACCAAACTCCCTCCCTCCGCCTTTGCCCTCCCCCGCAGTTGAACCAATCCCCTACTATAAATTGCAGCCAAAAGAAAATGTTTACGCCACATGCAACATCGACGCAGGAAGGAGAAAGGGAGAACCCACGCCCTGTTACAGGCCACGGGCCCTCAAACCGTCGCGCCCACAGCCCACCATCGCTCCCGTTCTTCTCCGATTTTTCAATGGAAGCCAACTTTTCGGATTCCTAAATATGTTACCACAAACATTTTACCGCATTAATTAAAGAACGGTGTTAAAAGGATACAATATTTCTAACTTAAAAATTCAAAGCATCACCTCTCTCCATTTCTTACATTTCGGGAATGGTTTTAAGGAGATCAAATCATCTTATGGTAAATGGAATGAGAGCTTAAACTCCCTTTCTTCACTTGTTGAATCCATCCCAGCCATCTATGGTGAATGTTGACATAGGTTAACCTCTTTCCCTCATTGCTTGACAAGTGGAATGCTGGCATGGGTCATTTCGATTTTGTCAGTTAGTTTAATAATTTTAGTGTTGAGAAATAGCTAGACTCTATTGGTCTAACCCTCCCTTGTGCAATGCCAACTGATCTTGTCTTCTTAAGATTGTCAGTATGTAATGTCATATGTGGTGACAATGCATGCACATTTATATTTCATCGTCGAAGTATCGTACTTTGTATCTTACAGAAAAATGTTTGCACTTTGTGTGTTTTCCCATGTTCAAATATGGGCATTACAGTGACCTAATAACTATTGAATTTTAGGTGATCAGATTAATGTACAGAAAATTTAATCAAAATCAGACAACACAACACAGCATATACCCTGGGAAAACCCTCCTCTTGAGGGAGAAAAACCCAGCAACAAAGATCTCTCTTATATTGATTATAGAAGTGGCAACAATGGTAGATTTACAAGCTACAATGAGGTCTAACACAAGACCAATCGCAGATATCAAGCTCTAGATCACACCTGGTATAATATAATGCAGATCTGATAATGTTTGCTTGGCACAGAGATCTTCTATTCTCAGATTTTGACAGTTCATGACAGAACCGAATTGGTAGACTCGCAATTAAATCTGGAACTTGATCGCTCTTGTATGAGATCTCAGAACCAGTGAAAGCACACTTGAATTTCTCACTGTTCCTTTGCATAGTCTGCACCATGAAGTGATTACGGCTAACACAGATCTAATAATCTGATTCGCATCTGATAAGATCGCACTTCACTGTTATATTCACCCTTGATAATGACGAGCTTCTCTTGTTATATATCTACTTGACAATGGCGAGCTTCTCAGATGTATTCGCCCTTCACTGTGATCACTTCTCAGATGTATTCGCCTTTTATAAGGACGATCTCCTCTAGATCGCAGTAATGTTGTACTTGACTATGACGGACTGGCTGAGAGTAATCGAAGAAGAATGTGTCTAAATGATGAACAACTTGAAGTCGAATATATATCCATTCATTATATGTCGGCCTCAATATATTAAGAAAATCCTTTTACAAATGTCGGCCTTTAATAGATAAGTAATAAAGGAAACCTTTTATGTCGGCCAGAATATAAGACACAAAAATAATTTCGATTTTGTCAGTTAGTTTAATAATTTTAGTGTTGAGAAATAGCTAGACTCTATTGGTCTAACCCTCCCTTGTGCAATGCCAACTGATCTTGTCTTCTTAAGATTGTCAGTATGTAATGTCATATGTGGTGACAATGCATGCACATTTATATTTCATCGTCGAAGTATCGTACTTTGTATCTTACAGAAAAATGTTTGCACTTTGTGTGTTTTCCCATGTTCAAATATGGGCATTACAGTGACCTAATCACGCCTTTGTGTTTATTGCCCTCCTTTGTTTCTTGCGAGATGTCAATGTGTTCTCCTCATGTATTCGCTAACCCGTGGTGATGCATGTGTTGCATGTTGTGTGAGATTGGAGTGAAGCTTTGCTTTGTTTTAACAAAAAAATAAATTGGTCAATTTCATGTGTTTTACCACATTAAATTGTGGGCAATTACAAGAAGAGAAGTTTGAAAATATATAGATGAACATAACAGAACTAGACAAGCAAAAATGTAGCTTTGTCATCCACTAAGCAATTTTGTTGTATCATAGATGGGTTCCTGGGCACTATTAAAATTGTGTTTACAAGATCGCAATTACACATTAGCAGTATCAAGAATTCTGGACAGAGCACTACAAAAATCAACACAAATTCATGGGTCCAAGTTTTGACCCTGGCATTTGTACCTCAAATCTTGGAAAGGAAAAATTCAATAAATTGATGAATCGATAACATAGATAAATGCAATCTGAAATCGGGATGGAAAAATTAATCACAGCTCAAGAATAGATGAGTGAAGTATAATTGGAAATTCTATTGAAGTAGCAAAATTTATAAGATAGGGGCAAATCTTAAACTCTGACTTTTTATTATTAATAATAAGAATGTCAAAACATATCAGGTGTGTATTTAGTTTATCAAATTTGGACACTTGAGCCACCGTTTTATGCCAAGACCACTCAATTAATAATAACACAGGTTATTATTTGAATAATTGAAATATTTGACATTTAACTTTCCCTTAGCGCATGGAGAACAGATCACATTAAGAGGAATTCCACATACAATAAAAATCTGGCTATTTCAATGTAAGCCTCCACTCTCTTCTCACTGTTCATCATGGAGAAGAAAGAAGTTTGATCCAAACACATCTCATGGTTGCTTTGCCAACCAACAATGGAGGCAAGTCAGCTGAATATGGTTACTTTGAGCTGCACCGTTTGTAGTGCCACCTAAATCAACCCTAATTGTCATATTGGAAGGAGTGGACAGACAAGGCTTCTATTTCTGTAACTTCTTTTCTTATTACAGACTGCCCTCCATCTCTATAGAACAATTATTTACTTTCCCTGAAATGCCCAAGAGGCCTTTACTCTTATTGCAGACAAAAGAAGCAGACAGGACAGATTTTTGTTTCTATAACTTATTTTCTTATTGCAGATTGCCTTTCATCTCTATTGGATGATTTACTCTTTCCCCTCAAATGCCCGAGAAAAAGGCCCTTACTTGTCTAGTTGCATCAATATTCCTAGGTTACTGGTCTAGTTATGGGTGTGTGTCATGTCCCCCGAAATCATGACGCTAAATATGAGATATTGAAATACAAATAACAAAATCGAATAAATATTAAAATATGAATATGAATAATCACAATTTAAATATTATAATTATCATAAATAACATTATAATTATAAGCGGAATATCATAAAACAAAACAAAATAATTAATATCAGCAATTATAAACATCATAATATTTACAAGAAAAGATAATATAAAATAATATTAATAAAAAAAAACGTATCAAAATAAGTATGATTATCCTGAATTATTATAATTGACATACAGCTATCATAATTAATAAGGACCCTTAATATTATTTATTATAAGTATCATAATAATAAAAATAATAATAAATACAAACCAAATACTATGATAAACCCCATAGACTCAACAACAATCCATAGTAAGAGATATAATAATTATTAATAAAACAAACATAAAGCAGAATTCGTTAGCCCAAGACATAATAACTTGTAACAAAGCATAAATAGAGATAAAACAAAACAGCGATCAAGGGATGGCCTCCTATGCAAAAGACGCAAAGCTTAGAAGGTACGGGTAACACCAAGGGTCATGAAGAGTCATGTCTTTGGAGGACCGATCACAATATAAGGCATGTAATCCAAACAAGAGGGGCATGGAATGGAAATAAAATCTGAAAAATATTTCTGAGAAGAGGGAGATTATAAAGAAGAGGACAGCAAGTAATAAAGATAGAAAAGAAGATATATAAAGCATATTCTGATCCATGGAGAAATCAGGAATATGTGAATATATTCAGTAAGTAATATCTTTGGAATGTTAAATATTTCTATGCAATCATCATGCAAGGATGATGATTATTTATATGATTATTAATATTTATATATACATAGATATAGACAAAGTTTATAATGAATAATATGAAATGAGTAAAGTATATATATATATATATTCAAAATTGTGTCATAATGATGCTTGCAGCAATTATTTAGCCTTATAAATAATGACGACTCTTTAATATAAACATAAGTAGATTATGTATATTTATGAATTGTCCTTATCCTATGATCAATCCAGTATAAGGTTGAAGGAAGACGATTAAGGAATAGAGAGTCATGGAAAGACATAGTCGATCAGGTGAGACTACTCACTTAGCTTTAATATTTAGTTGTCCTCAATCTGACATAACAATGCTACATGAACCTTGTATGCCCAGCCGATCTGTGTATTATTAAAAATAATTGATATGCTTTATTCATTGGAATGCACACAGTCGCCTCTGATGTGTTGGAACCATTCCTTCTTGATCTCAAATTTGAAAATAGACTCACTATAATGGAAATCAGCTGTGTATTTAGACGGACTGTGTAGTCCTTGACCGATCATAGGCCAAATGGTTTACCTTCTATAGATATGATTCTAATGATGATTGATCTACATCTATATTTGATTGATGTCTGATTTTTTGCAATTACATTTGTATCGAACTAATGTTGGACTTGCAGGATGTATTGAATTGCATCATTGAAAGAACATAATGAACATGTAGCAATGAATATTGCTTAATTTAGTTTTGTATTCTGATATACCTTCATATTAGGACTCAATGAACTATTTGATCATATTGAATACTCTTATTGCATAATATGTGTAAATACAGATGAAGTACTAATGACTGCATATCAATTGTCTAAATTGTGTCTGTAATTCTGCCAGGAGTGGTGAATCATGACTTAAGTGGTTTGTCTAAAAACCTCACCCAGGTTCCACCCCACAGGCCCAAAGCAAGGGTTGGGCATTCTGCCCCACTGGCCCGAAGCAAGGGTTGGGTCATGGAGGGGTGAGGGTTCCACCTAGATTCTGCCCCACAGGCCCAAGCAAGGGTTGGGCAATATTCTGCCCCACAGGTCCAAAGCAAGGGTTGGGCAATAGGAGGTGGTAGACCGTTGGCCCCTTAGGGATTCCCCTCTCCTGATGGGCTGAGTGGCTCTTCTTATGTTTTCAATCTGCAAGTATGATTATGTCTGCATAATTGCATTATGATTATGTCTTATTTTTGATATCTAGATATTAATGCTAACAGATATGTTGTCAATATAGATGACTACAGGATTCCAATCTAGAGTTATGGAATTAGGAGAATACTCATTTGGAAGAAAGAAACCCTAATCCTAATCAACAAACGAATTCTAGGGCAAACAAGTGAGTTCTAGGACAAGGTTGGGTAAGGGACATTACAGTGTGAGTATGGGTATGGCAGTATGACAAGTTTTTTTTCCCTTGGGTACAGGTACAAGTTCGACTATGTATATTAAAAAAATTAAAATTATAAAATATAAATAAGCGATCCTCATAATTGGCAATAAAAAAAAAACCTCATGATTCACAAAAATGAAAATACTCATAAATTCATAATTCAATGATTTGTCAAATGTCAATACACAATGGAAATTGCATCAATATTTGATAATCTTCATATTGCTCTTCATCAAAAGCATCAAAGTCAACATTTGGTTCAATTCTATTTGAACCACAATGAGTTACAATGCCACTTCCACTAGCCATGTGCGGTACAAGTTGTCTCATCTAAAGACATATGTGGAAAATCGTGCAACAATAATGTCTAAGTCAACATACTCAAGAGTTAAATCCCAATTCTTTGTCACCCTCTCGCTATAATCAATTTTCTTACACAGCTTGAGATCCTAATAACTAGTGAGGATCTAGAAGTGGAGACCCCAATGGGGTTGAGGGGAAGCACCCCTCATGAGGGTTTGGGGACAACACCCCCAATGGGGTCGAGGGGAAGTGACCCTCGTGGGGGTTTGGGAACAATGCCACCCCACCCCTCGAGGTGGTTTGTGCACAACGCCCCCAATGGGGTCAAGGGGCAACACCCCTTGTGAGGTCCAAGGATAGTACGGCAGAGTTGAGGGGCAAAGCCCAAATTAGAGCCTTTGAAACCACACAAACCTTTCGTGACGCACACTATTTTCACAATTTTATCACTTAAGGGAAAAATTAGTTATGCAAACACTTTTTGTTTATAAAAATGTTTTAAAAATGCTTTTAGGTTAGTTTTTGTTTTAAAAAAATCTTTTTAAAATGTTTTCTTTTTTTTTGGAGCCCAGTGGCCACAAGTCCTCTTGGGTTCACCCAAGTTCGTCTCGAGTTTGCCTAGGGTTCACCCACAGATGTACCCATACTAGACTGGGACCCGAACTGTATCCATATGGTAACAGAGGGCTAAACAGCAACACCTAGTAAATAGCAATACTCAACTAGCACAAATTATAGGTGACATTTTTGATACCTCGGATGTGTACAAAACATCTCATGTAGATAAACCTACGAAGTCAGCATTCATATCCAAATTAGTATGGCATATTTATCAGCACAATCAGCAATAGAGCCTCTTCTCAGTAGCTGCTTGTGATATTTTATTTAATCTAAGATCAGTATAAAATATCAAACTAGGGTATGATACAGTTTGTGATCGCAAGTATCATCCCATTGTGTTCTGTGTAATGCCACTCTCTCTCTAGCTGCTTTTGTTTTGTGTGTTTTTAGTGACTTAGAAGTCACCTTTTAAGGTTAGATCGGCTTCTCTCAGCCGAAGTCTGCCCCAGGCTTGTGGGCTTGGCCTGGACACATTCAGTTAGTGGCCTAGAAATCATTTTTAAGGGTGGTTTAAGGTCTCTGTTTTTTTTTCATTCTTTTTTGTTTGCATTTTTTTGAACATGTTTTCCCAGGAGTCTGCCCCAGGCCTGTAAATTTCAGCCCAGCTACTTACCTTCACAAGATTATGCTTAAAACTGCTCTCTTCGATTTAAATCTCTGTTACCAGGTTCAACCGGGGTTGTGGCTGAACTTGACATAAGGGATATAAACCAAAGATGGCAGTTCTGAGCATAATCCTAGAAAGGCAAGTGGTGGCATCATCAGGTAAGATCACAGGCAAGTAATTCCTGCTTAACTTGCCTTGGGATTCAAAACTTAATTTATGGAAACCCTCCAGAGCATGTAATTAAACTATGGAGTACAGCATGTAATAATTGGGGGCAGCTCTTAGTTTCATATTGGTTTTCCATAAAGGTTTGCACCAGCAACCAGTATCTGGCAAATCTTATTGCTTATCCTAGTCAGCTTGAAAGGTAAATCTACTAGAATCACTAATCGTGTTGCAGAATTGTTTAATATAATGGAGCAACCGTAGAGGTAGATGAGATTATAGTATTTGGTGCTCAAGCTTTGACCACCATCCCCCACGACAAGCATTTACCCACTCTCATCGAGCCAGATCTCACTTCATAAAGCATCTCATGGAAAATTTTGGCTTCCAATTTCCTCAGGTTGCAAATAGAAGATCTAGCTGACATTCATCAGCAGTTTTTTGACATTTTGATTTTAAGCTTTAGCTAACTATGAGCTAAGCAATATGACCTAAGAAGATTTGCCAGAAATCTCAGATGAGCAACACTTACTTTCTGCAGACATGTTTTTATCTACTATATATCAAGTTACTGTTTGTCTTAACAGGTTTTCTTAAAGCAGGACAGTACTATTGGCATCTTCATTTAGTTACATTTACTCTCTTGGTCTACCTTATATGACTTATAAATAACTTTAAAGGTCAATGAATATGATAGAAGCATGTGCATATTCCACTGGTAGAACAATACATAAAATATCACTTAACACAAGGGAGAAGTATTAAGAGGTAGAAACTGTCATACATGGATAGAATTGTAAGTTCAGCTTTCAGCTTTAAAGCCTAGAAAATCTGTATTGTGGACTAATTCCAAAAAAAACAAAGTCAATGTCTATATATTGGTGATATTAATAACTTATTAGTTATAGAATAAGCTTTTGGATCAAACTGTGTATTTTTTTCTTTGGACATTTCAGAGTGTGATCCGAAACGTCCAACATACACAGTTTGATCCAAAAGCTTATTCTATAACTTCATGGACTGTGGAAAACTCATACCAATTTATTAGTTATTAACTAATATTTTCAGCTTAGAAACAGAAAATATATGTACCAAGGACTTAATTGGCCCAACAAAACAAACAATTAATCCATGGACACTGATGAATTTAATAACTTACTACGTGCATTATATATGAAATATTTATAATGCTATTTTAGAATACTTGGTTAATTTGTAAACTTTAAACTTTCAGAATACTTTTTGTCAAATATTAGCCACTTCTCAAAAATATTTCATACAAAATACCAACTTGAATAATGCAGCTTCACAGCTAATCACCATTATTACAACAAACTTATGCCATTCCATACTGTATTGATTATAAAAAACTAAACTACAGCATATCCTGAATCAATTGACAGCCAAATTTGAATCCCAGTTATACCAGAAAAAAAAAACGAAGACAAATAAAACCAAACGAAACCTTTTAGCAAAAGTCTTCCAACCCAACGCAAATCAGCATTGGCCTTTCTCAGGATTTCCTCATAAGCAATTTCAAAGAAAGATAGAGAAATGTGATCTCAATACCAAAATGAGAACCGCTCCAGAATTTTCCCAATTAAATCCAAATCTTCAATTGGCTTGCTTTGGTTTTCCATATATAACAGTAATCCAAGCAATGATAGTGGAATCTTATGAATAAAACGAGAAACTATTCAGAGATTTCCAATTGAACCCAGATCTCTGATTGCATTGCTCTGGATTTCAGTATAATGCAGTCATCCAAGCAGGGTTGGAAAATGATATGAGGAAAATAAGAACCAATTTATTCCGAGTCAAACTAAGTTTACAATTACCTTGCTCAGGTATCCAATAAAGCACAAAATTGTAGGGGAGGAAAACCTTATCTCGTTAACAAATCACTTCTGCGTGAACCAAAATTACTTCTTCATGAATTGACTTTTTTCAGTCAGTATCATTAAGAGTTTTAGAATTGAGGTTAGAGTTTAGGATTGTGTTTTTCTGGCGACAAGTGAGGTTACACACTCAAAACATGGGACTAACCTCGACACAAGTCATCTAGAAGAGCTTGGGCTATTTCCAATCTTAAACCAGCTCAAGCACCCCACATAGTACAGGTGAAAAAATGATTAAAAGCAAAAAAAAAAAAAAAGATCTCTCAAGGAGATGCTCCAGTAGGATAGAACAAATTCTTACCCAACAAAACTTCTGTCCCGAAATTTTTCGGGCAATAATTAAGGATTGTGGAAGCTTGGCATCTGCTACTTCAGCTACAATCGGATTTTTTCGAGTTTTAGGATTCAGTGTCAAAGAGTTTCTTACCGATGGCAAACGAGACAAAGGCATCGATGCAAGCGTACTCAATCTGTTTTTGCTTAAGGTGCTTGGAAGCCCAATTGCTAGTCGAAATACTCTTTGGCTTAGATAGCTCCAAACCCAATACCGCTAGAGCCAAGCCCTTGAGACCCATCGTACTAAGTTCCTTTCGCTGGAGCCTCTCAGCGGCCAAAGGCGCCAGCTCAACCACTTTACCCTTGCACTCCAGCCCATGGTCGCGCCTCAGCTTCTTCACATCATTACCTATACCCACACCAACCAAATTAACCCCAGGCTCCTTCAAAAACCTGACCAAACCCGTCGGCACAAAATCCACATACAACATCTGCAAAATCAAACAGCTATTCTCAGTACAAAGCTGAAGCAGAGCCGTTGGATGTTCTACACCATTTACAAAGCTAGGGCGCCATTCTACGTCCAACCCCACAATGCAATTTTTCCCCGTCTGCTGACGAACCCATTCTTGGGCTTGAAAACCGCTATCCGTTAGGGTTAGGTCAATGTTTTGTGATGCAAATTGAATGCGTGTGCACTGGGTGTTTCTGTCCAGGAAGCCGGTTCTTCTGTACGGTAGATCGAGGCCCCGGCCAACGTATACAGATCTTTTAGCGATGTATCGCTTAACTCTTTCCACTCGAGAGGCTACATGATCTGGATTGCAATGGGATTCAATGATGGATCGACTGTTAGAAAGTAGATCTTCATTTTCGGGAGGATTTTTACCTAAGTGATGATCTATGGTCTCCACATTTTCAATTCTCCGCTCTGCTCCTTCTGCCATCGTCTGAAATTTTTTCTTATGTTCCGCCATGCAGCCACCGTTTGATTTGGGCGATTCCAAGATTCGGCGTAAAGGATTTTCCAGGTCTTGCTTTGGAATCTGCCACATTAACCTGCTGTGAAAGCCCATATTTATAGCTTGCGTCTTAAACCCATTTTTTAGGTCAAGGGTTTTTTTACCTCAATCAAAACCCATTTTCCTTATGTTTTAGGGTTTGCTGGTGGGTAGAAGTGGGCAGGCACGGGGGCTGTCTTCCATCTCGTGAACAAGTACCCCTCCAGCTCTTCTTTTTTAAGGTCAGTTTTTTTTAAGTCCTATGTGGAAGTGGAGCCCTTGGGCGGGGCTTAAATTTGACGGTCGACCCTACCTGTCAAATAAATTTTTTTGGGATGGTCATTTATTTGAAGTCACCTTTTAAATATTAGAGGTTATCTATTTTAAGAAAAATATATGTAGATTGAAAAAACATATATAGGAATAATTACATAGAAATTTTGACAATCTAACTAAAATTTTGTCTTTCAAGTGATACAGTCTTCCTAAAATTTTAAATCATATTTTACAGCTAAAATGACTAAATACGGCCATATGGCCATCAAATTTAAGTCCTGCCCTTGGGTATGTTTCATTTAAATTTTTTTAGCTACAAATAAATTTAAAGAGGATGCTTCTAGGGTCTATTATAGTTGTAGAATAAGTTTTAAGTAGGAAAATGTGAGTTTTTATAGCAACATTTAGATCACATTCATGGTTTTTTTTTAGGATTAGGAAAACGAGAAGAGGTAGGTTGCATATCAAGGCTTTTAAAAAGGTGGTAAAAAAAGATAAACGGTAGATTTTTGTTTTCTCATCTCTATTTGACTTCTATTGCTTTTGGTTTGTGTGTCCTCATTTCCCTCACATTTTTAAATAATTTAATCTACAATCTAACTCTTCATCTATTTTATCATCTTGAAGAAAGATCATGAGGTGTCATTGAAATGTTGATAAAAAAAGCTTTAACATAGTTTTTAACCAAAAATTTGTTCTACACAAATAAATTGTTATCATCTATGAGCAACCATCTCTAAATTGTTACCTTTTATTCACTCATTAATTGTTGAAGGTATATAAGATGTTAACTAGAAAAGGTCTAACAAAAAACTATATAAGATCTTACAATATGTGTAAACCATGCAATATGAGATGTCTATTAATTTTGTTAATTATTAAAACAAAGTTAAAACATTATGATTTAACCTCATTCAAATAAAAAAAATGATTATGTATTAAAGAAAGTTGTGAATTAGACATGCTCCAAAAAAAGAGTGATGGTCTAATGACACAAACATCCTATATTTTCAAGCCTACTTCTATGGGTGATTCCTTAAAGGACTAGTTTTTAATATGAGATAGTTAGAGACCATCTACAAACATATTTGGCATTGAGATTTCCCTCATTATTTTGCATAAGATGTATTCTTGAGATTCATAAATACATTTAGTTATAAACAAGAGAGATTTTGTTGTTCTTTATGGTTATTATCTCCATATATTTATAAATACAATTAAAAACAACCCAAGAGTTAAGTCTTTAATGGAATGGAAGAGTAATTTAGTATTTCAAACTCTATATGTATGTTTATTATTGAATGTAGAGATTTAACACATTAGTCACTTATCACCACACATTATAAAATTGAGGCAAGATAATATGCAACATATATTGTTCATATCATTTATTTCTTCGGGGTTGTTTTAGAGAAGTCTTAATAGATTATTTTTGCAAGGTTTATCTTTTAATAATTCTTACTTTTTCTTTGCTTTCATCTGGCATGATAATCTCTATGATATAGATGAGAAATTTCAATGAAGCTCGAGAAAGTATCATGGTTTAGATTACAAATTCTAGTGAGACTCCTAAATTCTTTAAGTAGTAATTGCATCTTTTGTACATGTGTTCCTTTTCTCTAATAACGGCATAGTTCCTACAATGTAAACAAACTCTACTAATAAAAAATAGCTAATAAAAATCACTACTAATAAATAATTATATATAGCCAATTGGTCATGAATTCAATATAAATCACCAATAATAAAAAATTGTGTATAGTGAATTGTATGTCTTATAAGATATTTATTTGTAGGGTCATGTCCTTGTTATGATAGCTTCAAGATAATGTCTTAACTAGGTTGTGTCCTCGTAAATATTATTTGAATAGTTGTAGAGGTAACATTGAAAGTGGATGCTAGCAATAAAATTATATTAAATCAAGTAGAATGCACAAAGCTCAAACTATTATTGCACTCTAGGATTCACTTTCTATAGTGACAAAGGGGAATCATATTCAAGAGTGAGTCACTAATCATAATATTTTATAATATACTATTATATCAAGAAAACATCAAGTAGGCTCATAATGAAGCTCCCCTTAGTCAGAATTATTCATACAAAGAAAGAATCCTCAATAAAAAATCATAACTTATTTTCCAAGTAATGTATAAGTGTAATGATTAGCCTAAATCAACTTTTGGTCTAGCGATTAGGATGTACTATTTGTGATTTGGATTTCATGACTATAGTGCCTACAAAGTAAGTTGACCTACATATAACATTTAAAATTAAAATCAATAATGATAGTAACAGGAATAAGAAAACTAGTCTCTTATCACATAAAACCTTACACTTGTATTAATTTTCCTTTTCATTTGAGTTGATTAGATGATTAGATAAATCTCCATGGTCGTGCTTTATTAGTCCATCCAATGAGTCTATATGCAAAACATGTGAAGGTTAGAGTAATTGTTGTTTTGGATCTTAATAATGGTGCTTGTCCTAGCTAGATATAATAAGTAGTGTATTAGTGTGATTCAAATAACTATCGAGTCATTCAAATGGTTTTGATAAAATAAATAAAGTAAGAATAAAAGTGCTTATATAGAGGAAAAAATTCTCAACAAATATTTAAGTTATTTATTTTTCGAATAAAGGGGAATGTAGTGATCAATTTGAATTAACTTTGAGTCTAGTAATTTGGAATTAGTATTTGTGATTTAAATTTTGTGGCTTTAGTGGCTATAGAGTAAGTTGAATTACATATGATACTTAGAATTAAAATTGTTTACAATAGTAATGGGGATAAGAGGGAAAAAGCACAAACATGTGTCACACTTTTGGCCAACTAAATAGTTCTGAGTGAAACACTTTCACTCTAAATAGTTTCGGGTGAATTGGTTTTGCCCAAAACTACATGGCCTATATGTGGCACATAAAGTTTCAAGTGAAACCCTTTCGCCCAAAACAACAAAACAAAAAAATTTCCTTCGTTGCTTTAAAATGTGATTCAATTTGCATGTAAGTTTTTTACTAAAAAGGTTTTGGGTGAAAGGGTTTCAGTTGAAACACTTTCACCTAAAACTGTCTATGTGGCATCCTTATTGGCAGCCACCTCATTTTTTTATAGAAATTTCTGAAACTTTCCACTTGAACATGATATTTCTTCAGTTATAATATTTTTTTTCAAAAAACTAAAAATACCCTTTTATAGAGTTTGAAGTGAAGAGTCCAAATATATAATTTTTTTTATAGTTTGATTAGTTTTAATATGTGTTTTTTAAATAATGCAAGTAGGTTGTCATAATAAAAAATGAGATTGATTAGAAATTAAAAATACTAAAACATATTAAAAAAAATTGAAAAATACATGGTGCACTAGAGGAGAGAATCTTCTCTGAAAGGTGTATGTTTGACTTTAAAACGTCATTATGAGGAAAATATACATCAAAATTTTAAAAAAAAATCCATGCACTAGATATTGAAGTTATCTATTTGGGAAAAAAACTTTAGGGAAAAATAAAGTTGTTTTCTATTTTTTTCTTGGCATCAACTCAAAGTCATTTTTTCCTAAAATTTTTAGCAATTCAAAATTTGCTCTTAAATTTATAAAAAAATCAAAACAATTTTTAATTTTTTTGAAAAATTACAAGAATAAACTTCATCAAGAGTTTTGTGTTTCATTAGTTTACATCATTTTAAAATTCAAAACATAAAGACCACTTTTATGTGGTCAAAGTTGAGAATTTGTGTTTGTGTTGGTTGATTCCTTTATCAAAGTGTGACAAGGTTTTACTTTTACCCAAGAAAATTACTTGCTTTAATTTTCCCCTGTATTTGAATTGATTGGATTAATTTATGTAGTCATGTATTAGTGGTCCATCTAATGAGTCTATTTGTATATGGTACAAAGTACCTTCTCTAAAATCATGTAGAGATTAAAATAATGGGTGTTTCGTAGCTTAATAAAGTTTAAAGGTGTCTTTCATAATGAGATACAATAACTAGCATCTTTGTGTGATTCAAAGAACTACCCAATCATTGAGATGACTTGATAAAAATAGATAAAAATTAATAATATAAAAGAAAGACAAATGAGAAATGAACAATCAATAATCAAAAAATCATCCATAAATTTAAGGAGATAAAGTAATGCTTTTGTCTATCAATAAGATTTACTTATTCAATAAGATTAAATGATTATAAAATTATATCAAAAAGTCATCCATAAATTTAAGGAGATAAAGTAATGCTTTTGTCTATCAATAAGATTTACTTATTTTATAAGATTAAATGATTATAAAATTATATCATATATGTTTGTTGATAACATGTAAATATTAATATTTTTTTTAATAACATACACATATAATGTAAGAAAATAGTTGGCATGAATTTAGATTTGTTAATTTCCATGAGCATATTGGGATCTCACTTCTTTTTATTATAAAGAAATGATCATATATTAACATATTATAGATATATTCATAATTTATTTATGGTGATATAGTGAAAGAGACCTGGGATAGTAAGTCTACCACTTGCATCAAGTCCTTGTGATGTGGAGCTTAATGTTTCACTATTACCCTTAAAATACTTGGCTTGACATGTCTAGTACACTCCACAACATTAAATATGGCATGAGTGCTATCACGATGCAACCTAGGATTTAGGTCATTTTTCTTTGGACCTTCCTTGCACATGTAAGGCATCTTGGGAGCCCACATTCATGGATTTTTTTCTCATTTCTTCTGAAATAATTATAGCAATGAGATTATCCATCTTTGACTTTGCAACACCACCACTTATGAAATCAATTAGATTTTCCCAAGATTCAAGTAAAGAACAAAGCAAAAAGATGCATTTATCTTCCTCTTCTAACTTAACATATACAAATGCAAGATGACTTAAAATCATTTAAATTTTTTGCAACAGAATCACCATGCTTTATTTTTAAAGAATACAAATTTATCTTTTGAGATACAACTTATTAGTTAAAATTTTAGATTGATAAATATCAGCTATCCTCTTCCACAACTTGTATGTGATAGCTTCCTTAGAAACATTCAAGAGGATGGAATCTACAAGACACAACCAAATGGTTCCTTGTGCCTTCTTCTCAAGCTTCAACCAATCTTCATCAAACATTCCAAATGACTTCTTTTCATTGAAAACTACCAACCATTGATCTATTTCTTCTAAGAGATCTTCCATCTTCAATTTTCACATCTCATGCTTAGATACATTGAATTTCTCAATGTCTAAATGGGAGGTAAAAGTCATGGTATGCAATCTTCTCCATAAATCTGCAAAACCCATAATGTAAAAGCTCCCATTGTAACTAAAATAAACCTTCAGCACTTAAGGGAAAGGTGTTCCTCTCTCAACATAACCAATGGATCTAATACCAAATGTTGAGAAACAAGGTGAAAAAAACTACAATATTAACTTTAATGTGTTTGTAAATCTAAAAACAATCTTATCAAAGATTGCTCACTTAGATGAATATGTGATTAGCACATTCACGATAATGTAATGAAAATAAAAATACTAAAGATGACACCAAGATTTATGTGGAGAAACCATTTTGGGAAAACATCCAAATGAGAAAGAGGGAAAGTATATTATTAATGGTCAAGCAAAGATGCACAATAATACACTTCACTTCACTTCTCAAAGAAATTCAGAAACACCCTATTACCTGCAACTCAAATCATGAAACTATTATCTCAAGACCCCAATATATAGAAGAACATGGATGAGAATACCATTGTGGTATCTCAAAACAAGAGGTAAAACCACCCACAAAAACCATATGCCACACCTCCTAGGAATTCTATAAACATAGTAAAAATTATTAAATTCTCACATAGCCTTCACATGGGTGCCTAATCCATAATCAATCAAACTTGGTCAATCCTGAGTGTGTCATTACTCTCTAATGGATTCGATGGCTCAACCCATAATAAGCAAACTTGGGCTCCCAACTTTGGATAGCATGCAAATGGCATATATTAATATGCATAGACATGCAAATCTAGGTGATCCCTACCTAGAAAGTGCATGTCTAGAAGAATATTCTCTTGATATGCTTCGTAGCCTTCATCAAACATGTGTCCACCTCTATGAATGCAATTACAATATGTGATAGGTAAAAAAATAATAAATGTTTTAGCCTCTCATGTCCTCGAAAGCACATTCCAAGAAACATGGAGACACATGAGATGACTTAGGAGTGCAAGGTTAATGCCACCTATCCTAGTATTAAACACAAATAAATCTCTCATAATTAGAGAAAAATATAAAACTTAATAGGAAAAAACTCCTCCCCAAAACATAAAAAATGAAATAAATATATAATTAGTGAAATAATGAAAGGACTTGATATGACCCCCCAAGGACTACTTTCTAGTCACATAAGTACAATCAATATCCCCCAATAAGAGGGATAAGATGAGATTGTGGATCCTCCCATAAAGAAGTAGCTCATGTGTTAATGATGATAATTTATAAAATCAAACCCTACGAAGTTGTAGATATTTCACATTCAGACATTCATATTACCTATTTTCAGAGTTATATGACAGTCTAAAATATAAATGAAAATGAAATTGCGCTAAATTATATTTTTCTAGTTAAAAAAAAAAAAACTATTTTTTAAGACAAAAGTTATCTTGGTTATCATGAAAGTTGATAGTAAAACAATAAAGTAGGCTATCACCCAAAAAAATAATTTCTTACATTTAATTTGATGTATTTATTTTTTTCTCACAAAAACTAATAAATATTTTTAAAATTTTAATTAGTGACGTGCCTTTATCTTCTATAAGTTTAAGAAAAGTTTATTTTTGGTGGAATAGACAACAAATAAATAAATGCATTGACATTGACATTATCATGTTTAATTTAATATAATTTATGAATTAATTATGTTAGATTATAATTAACTTATAAATTTATTGGTTGAAAAATTTAGTAAATTAAATTATTAATTAAATTTTTTTTAATCAATAATTATTTATATTATTATAATTAAATATATTACTTTTATTTAATTAAAATAAATCATATTTAATTATTTTGAATTTACAAATAAATCATTTTTTTGCAAAACATATTGTAAGAGATAATAATTTTATTATCTATTATTTATATCATAATAATTATAATAATAAATATTAGTAATATATACTAATATTAATTATAATCTTTTATTTTTTAACAAAATATACTAATATTAACATTTATATTAATTATTGATTACAAAACTTAATATAAATATAATTATAATATATTTATATTATATTATTTTTTATTTATTTTGAATAAAATATATTTATTTATGTTTGAAAAGGTGTTCAATGAAGTGTGATCATAAATTTGAATAAGTAATATATTTCTATATGTATTGCAATTTCACAAATGCAATTTAATAGTTGATGTGGATTTGATTGTCAGTCATTTCTATCAGAAAATAGAATGATTCCTCATATTGGCCACCTTAACCCATAGATGATGGTAATTTCTTGGTTGTTTACTCTCACACACAACTTGTAAGCATAACAACTATCATTTTTTTACTAATTTCACTTTCAAAATTGCTACTCATCTACAATATAAAGAAGATAATCTGAAACTACTTGAAATAATTAACAAATATTTATTCTAATGAAAAACCTTAACTTTACACTAGTCCTAATTCTACCTAGAATGAATTAGTCAAGGTCAATCCTAACAACTATAATATTTGTTCCTCATGGCGGGCCCACCATGGGTTCACTCTCCTACCCGGTGGTGCCAGGTTGGTGTGTCGCCGACGCTTCCACGAAAAAGTTTACGGTGGGGGTTATATGGGGAACGTGCTGCCACCATCCCTGTTAAAAACTATAATATTCATCAACCTAGTGAAATCATGATGCATTTGACTTGCAAGAAGTTATTGATCTTAAACTATTACCTAACCTACAATTCAATCATGACTATGACTCATCTATCAACTAGATAAAAATACTATTATTATAATACTACACAACAAAACATAAGAAAATTGAAATGAGAAGCCATGCTCATTTGACACCAATATCTAATTGGTATACACCAACTAGAAAAGCTTACCAAATACTTTATTCTCTTACCAGGGTTCACTCCTACTTCCTAATCATTAATAGGGTATTGGACTTGCCATAAGTATAATACCAACACTACACTATTAGACCTAACACAAGTTTGATACCAACACTACAATATTAGACCTTGCAAAAGTCTGATGCTTAGTATTCGACTCCTCAAAAGTTTGAAACCCACATTATGGAATTAGACCTAACAAAAGTTATTCCCAATTATGCTTAGTATTCAACTCCTCGAAAGTTTGAAACCCACATTATGGAATTAGACCTAACAAAAGTTATTCCTAATTATGCTTAGTATTCGACTCCTCGAAAGTTTGAAACCCACACTATGGAATTAGACCTAACAAAAGTTTATTCCTAATTATGCTTAGGTACAAATAAATCTTGAGTAAACCTCAACAAAAACAAGTATCGATAGCAATATCATAATTTGACACGCTGTGGAAAATACCTCCTACTTATCAATTGATGAGCTAAAGGGGCTCTAGTATGAATGGTTCATAAGGCACAACACTTGCTGAAGGTTTTGCAAATGGGGTAACAACTCAAGCGGGCTTAACCTTGGAGAAAACTCCCTAGTTAAGCGCGCTTGAGCTGGAGCAGTACTGGGATGGGTGACCTCAGGGACGGACCAGTGCTTCACCTCTGTGAGCATCACCTAGATGCAATGAGTGCTAAGTGGACCATTCGATATCATGAGAGATGGGTTCTTGTTGAACCACTACTCATGAAACATGGGTCAATGAGTTTGACTCGAAACTACGGTTGAATCCTATGGCAATATCATAATTTGACACGCTTGTGGAAAAATACCTCCTACTTATCAATTGATGAGCTAAAGGGGCTCTATTATGAATGGTTCATAGGGCACAACACTTGTTGAAGGTTTTGCAAATGGGGTAACAACTCAAGCGGCTTAACGGAGAGAAAACTCCACAGTTACTGGCGGCTGGAGCAATAATGGGATGGGTGACCTCAGGATGGAGACTAGTGCTTCACCTCTCGTAGGCATGCCTAGATACAATGAGTGCTAAGTGGACCATTCGTTATCATGAGAGATGGGTTCTTGTGAACCACTACTCATGAAACATGGGTCAATGAGTTTGACTCGAAACTACACGGTTGAATCCTGATAGCAATATCATAAGTATAATCTTACAACAAATTATTCATATGTTGTCCCTGAAATAGTATGTTATAACTCGTCGTCTAACCAACAAATACTATTCTAATAATACTACAAAGACAAGTAATTATCATTACGTGACACTTGTTATATATAGACATATATCTTTAATACATATATTTAAAGTTTATTATTCTTACTTATCCTAAATTTGAAATTCATGTTCATTTATATATTATTCTACTTAATAAGTATATGACTCACAAAGAAAGATTTTATACTATTCAACCCCAACCCTAAGATCCTTCAAGCGCCACAAAGGTCTTCAAATTACATCAAGGTACATAAAAATGTGTTCAAAGCCCCTAAGCGTCCCTGCCTTTTACTCAGTGCATGCATCGTTGCTTACTTTGCTAAAGAATACTCATTCAACCCCAATCACCACCAAGGAATACGTAACCCTAATCCATAAATTGCTCGTTTTCCCTTTTCTTTTGCTATGGTTGTGCAGTAAAGAGGGGTGGCGGCTAGTTCTTAGGCATGAGTTTGCAGGTCAGTGCAAGGGTTAAGACATTGATTCAAGCTCCATCTCGCTTGCGAGTAATATACATAGATCTATAGTACCATGCATGACTATGGGGGAGGCGTCAAATACATATGATAGTATGGTTTGGGTCTGCAATATTTTTTTTGAACTCTTAGTTCTTTTGTTTTTTATATACGCCTATTCTCTTCCCTAGTGCAAGTCTCAAGGTTGACTCCCCTTTGCCTCATTTTTGCTTTTTTACGCTATTACAAAGGATATTGTGATGTAGGTTGCAACTTAACTTAAGACCGGGTCTGCAAAAGACATAAAGATGTCAAAGGGGAAAATGGGATCATGGATGCTCAAGTAAATTTTACACGTATTTCACTAGTTTTATTCATTTATTTTTCTTCGAGTGTTAATATTAGGTTGAATGGATTAAGCCACAAGATTTAGGGGAAATGGATTCCATCTATAATTTTATGGAACCAATTCACAACATAATACTTAACATTAATGTTGGAAACAAAAAACAAAGAAGCACGTAGAATTCAATTGATTTTTCTTTATTATCCTCCTTCCATTCAGTTCTACAATTGAAAATAAAATCCCTATAACAATATTCCAAAAATTACCTTTTTTGGTAGATTTTACAAAATCCTAAATTTTCCATTTGTGGTAATTTTGCATGGCTACAAAAATTACTTTAAATTATTTAAAAACTAACAAGAGTGAAACTATTTTTCAACTCAAAAATCTAATTAGAAGTAAGAATTAAAAAATAAATAAAAATTACAAATTGAGAAAATCCCAAAAAAACACTAAAAGTCTAATTTGAGGCCTCATATGAAGGAATTTGGCCCCCAAAAAGTATTAAGATACATGGTTCAATCAAATATATTTGATTGATATTGGATTCTACTTTTTGAGATGCTTCTCCATGTAAAATTTCAGCCCAAATAGACTCCCAAGTCAAAAGTTATGACCTCTGAAAGTCCTTGCATCATATTTTCTTATTCCCCCCCTTTTTTTGTTTTGAGCAATCTTCATATATATCTATTATATTTATTGTTCTCTCTTCTTTTTATGGGTTGGTTAGTGGGTGTTGGAGGTGTGATGTAGGAAATGTGATCCTAGATGCAAAATTTTCTTTCAACCCGTATTAATTATAATGTTAGATGTACAATCATTTAACTTAATTACATATGAAAATAATAGTAACCATAACAACATAATTTGTGTGGTGAAAACCATTTTGGGAGAAAAAAACAACCCAAAAGCACAACCGTTTGTATCATTAGTAATATAAAAGAGGTTACCATACAATCATAAACCTAAGATCATTCAAGAGTCTTCAATAACAACGATATTTCTATAATTATTTTGGCAACATAGTAATACTCATGAAATCCTCAAACCTATACTCCTTTGAAAAATAAAAAAGTACCAAATAAATAATACAAAATAAGAGAAGATGGATACCTATAATTTCCACATGGAAAGAATCTAATTCTTGCATAATTTTCTTGAGTCTCCTTGACATGCACGACACTTGCATGAATCCAACAACCTTGCATAAAGTGCAATGTCATAGGCAAGATCCACATAATTTTATTTTTCTATTTTAATGTTGTCCTCCTCATGCATAGGACCCCTTAACACACAATGTGCCTAAATACATGAAAACACCTTGGATGCATAGGTTCCACCATCACATAGGGCCCACCTATCATAGTTAACTATTCCACCATCATAATCAGACATAATTAGCCCTATCATAAGATCTCATCATAATTTGTCATATTGATGTTACAACATGACAAATTTCCACCAATTTAACCTCTAGTGGAGTCATCCAAGTGGGACTCCTACTTCCACAATTGTAGTTTACATGTCATATATAGTCATCTCCATGTAGATTCCAATTCAACCATTAGGTCCCAAAAAATGACATGACATTAATTGGAAAATAAACTTAGGATGAAATTATTAATAAAACAATTAATTAAAATCTAGGAATTGAAAAGGTTGAGACACCATAATCCCAATAAAGAAACCTATAAAAAATTCCCTCATTCATTTCCATTCACCTACAAATAATTCCAAACTCAATAGAATAAATCCATGATGCTCAAGACCAACCATAATGGAGGAAACACATCAACATAGTGCACCATCATGGATTTGGGAAGTGTTAACAATAAAATATTATATGAAGAATTTGTGTGTTGCAATGAGGAACATCCACATGTACTATCCTTTCCATCATAAAAAACAGATATATTATTCTTGACGAGCTCAATACAAAAGTCAAAAGAAGGGCAAGTCATAGAATTGTGCTATGAAGGAGCCCTATATTACAATAGAAACCCGCCACTTATCACAATGTTATATAACTTGACCCACTGCCACCTACATAAGGATTATAAGGAATATTCAAATTCAATGACAAGGTTCCAACAATCCACCAACTATATATTCTTGGTCTAGGGTTTGCACATATTTTAAGTAGTTTTTGAAGATGCATGTCATCATAGTGCAAGAGCACAATGTTAAGAATATATGGATAGAAAAAAATTACACTATATAAGAACAAGCACATTGCAATTAGAACTTGACACATGAATAGAAAGTGAGGCCATTGCATATATTAAAAACATAAGCTCTAAGGTATGCAAATTGGTTATTAAGGAAAAGGATTTAACCAATAATATAAATATGGGGCAGTAAGATAATGATCTTAGAGACATTAGAAAAATAACTTAAGACATTTCCAAGGACTTAATAGGTCATTGATGGACTATAAATAGAGGGATCACAAGCTTGAAATGAAGGCTAAGGGTTTTAGGTTTTTGAATAAACCCTACAAGACATGAAAATTAAAACCCTAAAGACTTTGCAAGGCCTAATGGGAAGAATGTTGGTGTGCTCACAAAGAAGAATCAAAATTTTGAGATAGATATTAGAGAGATTGAGAGTTCTAGAATTCCAAGAATAAGATCCTAACGAGAACCAAGAGAGTATAAAAGTGAAAATATATCTTAAAAAATGACAAGAAGGCCAAGCATAGATATTAGTGAGCTATTTAGATTCATCTTGTGCATATTCTATTGACCTAGGAAAATTATAAGTGGAAAATGCTCAAAAATAGTCACCAAACAAGAAACTATCATGGGACGTCCACCCATTATGCTAGAGTCTAAATAATTTGAGCTCAAAAATTATGAGACACTAATAAAATATAAGGATAACACAAAAGTGAAATGAAATTTGACAAAAAGAGAACACAAGAAAGAACTAAGAACCTTTGGAGGTAAAAATGCTAAGACAAGGGCTAAAAGGAACCTAAGGAAATACTAAGTAATGGACACACAAGTGAGCACAAAATATAGTGTGAAATTGTAGGGGTATGAAATTTTTGACATTACAATCTTATGAATCAAAACAACATAATTTTTATATCAAACAAGATTTTGATTTTTTTGTAAGTGTTGTTCAATTGAAAATTTCAAATGTGAGCACATACAACAAAATTAAATATGAAATAATCTACTTTAAGATTATTTATCAGTCACATCCTAAGAATTGGAATACCATATGTACACTCCTATTGTGGGAATAGTCAAAACATGAATCCAAAAGGAATGTGCATAAATTTAATGGAGGAATAAATTTATTTTTCATGGAAACCCTTAAGAAAAATTATTAGAGATCTTCCTTTCACCCACATAATCAAAATTTCAACTTTTACCAAGATAAAATCTCACAAATAATTTATCAATCCATAAGAAACCACAAGAATTTTTTTTACAAATAAGAAAATGCTCATAAAAGTGGAGATTGAGAGGAAAATGAAGCCAAAATTTATAATTATTAAGAAATGAATTTAATTTTAATAATATTATATATGGGTATCTCTTGGTATTGGTACAAGAAAAATATTTAAGGCATTATATAGCTAATGAATATTCAATTAAGTCATAGTTGACTTCACACCAATCAATATTCAATTAAGTCATAGTTGACTTCACATTTATTATTTACTTATTGGTGTGATGAAACCTTACATAAAATAATTTTTCACTGTGCTAATTTGATTAGGACCATATGTGCATGCCTAAAATATTATTCTTGTTATCTAAGTGATATATAAATATTAATATAGAGCATTTAAAAAATTTCGTATAGAAAAATTTCTTTACACCAATAAAATGTTGATTAGAGACTTTTCAGATAATAATATCATAAGTCACGGATAGAGGCCTCCTTTATTTCTTGAAAAGCTTCCCTAAAAAGATTCAATATCATATCTATATTGATATAATCTTTTTGTGCTACCACTTGTAATTGTAATTGTGTCCATGTAGCTTATAATGAACACGCCAAGTGTCTGCATTCACAAATTCTTTATAGTTAGAAAATATATGTTAATCCTTATAATATCAAAAAAATAAATTAATTACTTATTTGATGTGTAAAAAATGGAAATTGTGTAGTTTTATACTCACTATTGGTCCTCTTGATACAAAGAAGGAAAATTGCTTTACTATATTTGCATCAATTGTGATATTTTCCTTAGGACCAATCATATTTGATAAATTGCCATTGTTGAACTTGCAATAGTCTTGTATGCACATTTGGAAAGTGTCTATAAAATCAACAATGAAAATGATAAGTTTTCTTGATAATATTTATGTATAATTTATACATATGTGCATGAAAATATGTACATTTTGATATTGATTTTATTCTTACCTTGGCTCCTCTGAATATCCCTAGATAGCCCAACATTTTTTGTAGTATCAAATACTCCCAATAAATTTTTTTCCCTATCATATATACACTTTGCCATTTTAACAAACTCTAAAAGATTCTTCATATTTTTTAGAGGTATTGGTACTTGTAACATTGCATAGTGATTTTCCCAAGGAATTTGAGTATTTGGTTTCATCATCTCTTCTAAATTCTATAAAACAAAAATTGTAGTTAGATATTATATGAACCAAGGTATATGTTTAAATTAAATTAAATTAAATTAAATTGAAGTATAATATATTAAACCTCTAGACCCGATAGTGTTCTTATATTGATCATTGTATTTGCAGTAGCTCTTTTATCCTTCATTTCTTTAATACAATTTGCAATTGATCTCTTTTCATATGCATCTTCTAAAATTTTTTCTCCACTTGCATATATATTACATTGAATATTAATTCAAATATTTTTAATTTTTTTTAATATGAAATACATCACCTAAATATGATATCAAAGAGAACTAGTTTCAAACAAGTGATAATTTTAGTTATTAGGAAAACATGACTTGCAAGATTTAATAGAAAATGCAAAGATAGAAAAGATAAATATAGCATTTATAAAGACCAAAATTTCATAATTCAACATTTAAATATCAATCACTTGTGTTGTTAAATTAAATGCCATATTCACTACACAAGAAAACAAAAAATAATTTATTATCTAAAAAATAAATTATTTAAAGAGTATGATATATTTAAAAAAAAATCACACAAAGAAAATCTAAAATATTATAGTGGATTTTATTTTAATTTATTTATAAAAAGGAAATGTATCTTACTCTTTATTTTAATGAAAAGATAATTTTAAATTTAAGACAATAAATTTTAAGGAATAATTATTTTAATAAATTTTATATAAAAAGAGAAGAGAATATCTTCCACTTTTATCTAATTCCTTTTTCTCATCTTATGTTGATCCTTAATTTGATATATTTTATGTATAAGTTAGGTTTAACTTGAAAACAACCCTCAACAAATTAGTATCAATTTCCATTTATCTATATCAAATATTACTAAATTCATGCTTTCTTCCTAGACTAGATTACAAGAATGATTTTTTCTTTGGCATGAAATTAGGATCAAGATCATATCATATTCTTTAAAATATTTCTTCCTCCTATCCTAATTGACCATGTTAGAAATATAACTATTTTTTTATAAGTAAGTGCTACCAAAGAAATAGCACCCTAATCAATATAGAACATGTAACGCCTGCCACGAAACCCTAGAGAATGTCACACACATAATGGAAGCGAACAATTTTTTTTTAAAAGTGTAATTAAACAAGTAAAGTGAACTACACTAACACATACATTCTCTAAGGTACGTGACAACGCTTACTTACAAACCCCATTACTAACAAAAGTTACTAAACATAACATAAGATTATTACTCATGAATTAAAGATCATACATCTATCAACATTAAGATACATCACATAAAATGTAAAGTACAATAATGATCCATTCATACATTACGTCCATTCAATATTACAATTACAACTCTCATTTCCAAATGAGACAGTTAATACAAAAGTGTTTCAATTACAAATTACAACGATTCTCCTCGAATATAATTGAGGAGTGATACAATTACAAATTACAAGGTATCCAATAGATACAAGAGAGAACATGATAGAAATACAAATTCACTGGTACACACAAGCTTTCCAATCATGAAGTACTCATCATCACAAACAAGAATTGGGGACCCAACAATGTAAGGTGCACGTTCCACCCAACCATGTGGTACCCGCAGGACCAACCCCTGTGCTAGGAGATAGTAAAAGAGCTTCCTAGGCAAAACCTACAACCTCTAGAAATAGGCAAAAACAATATTAAACTACACAAGTATGAACTTACAAAATGGTTACAATGGTTCCAGATAACAATGATCAACTACACATTACAACAAACTAACTCACGGTTGTCATAGGAGGAGTGTCATCACAAAGTTTCATGGGTTACCCTGGCGTATCTTTCTAGGCTCCGACCCCCATCTTGGGTTACCTTGGTGACCTCTTACGAAACCCGACCCCACATGCAATCCAATGCAGAATCGACTATCTTTCCAAAAAAAAACAAGATATCGATTATGCCATTCTAGGCCTTGTCATCTCATCCCAAGTCTTTAGTAGCCCTTGAGTCCATGAGCGAGGCATTAACAAAAGTTAAGTGTTTAAACTACCCTTTTTCCCTAACATATTTATTTAATTTTCACTGATTAAACTAACTCTGCATGAGTTACCCTAACACCACTTTTTGTGTCGGCCCTCATGAAAAGCCACTCCCCTATTAACAACCTAAGGGATCAATTCTACTAACATAGGGTAAACTAGGTGCACATTACAAATACCAACTTAAACAACGCACAACACAACCTGTTCATAGAACTAGGTGACCATACTTGATATAATACCACGTGCACTACCCAAGTTATTTCAAAGCTAAACCAACATAAGTTGCAACCCCACCACAAAGGAGACACATCTGGAAGTCTTACATAAACAATAACTCAATTTTCCCCAACAACGAGAATGAGAGAAACATAACTTTAACACAATTTCAAGAAAAAGATAAAATCTAATATTAAAGGATATTCTAAATCCAAATAAGGCAATTACATATTGCATGTGAACAATCAAAATAAATCCTTGCTCAATTATTTCTAATTCAAGACAATTTCATTCATAGGATAAGAACAAATAATAACTAATTGTTTAACTCTATAATTCCTTAGTTACACATTACATGAAATTAACTAATCTTATTATAAAATTCGTTTGCAACCAATAAGAAATATAAATAAATAAAAATCGCTTTCTTAAAAATTTCATTCCATTTGAAGTAAATGACCATTTCCCTTAAAAACATTCTCTTATTAAGTAACTACTTGAACATTTGTCAAACAATAATAATTTAAAACTAAAGGTTTACTTTAGTTTCCCAATAATATTTGAATATAAAAATCCTATTTCCCCATTGAAATCATTTCATTATTAAATAAATATTTGCAACTTTTATAATAAAACAAACTTAAGAAAATTATATTTAAATATAAATATATATTAAACATATATATCTAATTATATACCTTATGTATATACAATTATATATACATATTTAAATATATAAATATCATTTAAATATAAGTATATAAATCAATTTAAATTCCCCAAATCATTTCAATGATATCTAATTATAAAAAAATATATTATATATATTAAATAATATAAGAAAAAAAAAATGAAAAAATTAAAAATAAAATAAAATAAAATATAATATAATAATAATATAAAAAAATATTTTATATTTTTAAGGTCAAACCCCACATGAAGCAGGGGACACCGCCCTGCTGTGGGAGGCTGCTACGCAACCTTCACAAAGGGGTGCTGTGAAGACAATCTGGCCTGTGAAGCGTTGGCCGTTACTTGATTAAGCTTGCCTCCTATGAGAGGCTGTAGAGACAACCCCACCAAAATAATCCTTAGGGGTTATTTTTCTTTTTCTTTTTTTTTCAAAATAAATAGAATTTCCCTATGTGCAGTAATTTCCTAAAACAAAAATTTTTGCACTACTTAAATTTTTTATAGAAATTTCTCGAGGAATGTTTACAAATTTATATACATAAATAATATATGTATATATATATTCTCAATATATATATATATTGCCATTTTACAGTCAAATTGGGCAAATTTTCCACAAAAATAAATAACTATAGCAAAATCATTTTCAAGCACAAATTCTTAATTTCAATTTCTAAATTGAAATGGAAAATTCCAACTCCAAACGCAGAGGTTTTCTAATTTCTTTGTTCCTCTTTCAATTCTTTTGTTGTAAGAGTTTGTTTCATGTAAAATACTGTCCCTCAACCTGAGGGATGATTACAACCTTTGCAGAAGCACAACTATTTTTTTTTTTAAAAGGTAAAACAAGATGAGTAAAGTATCCTACTCTAACTGCATACATCCTCTAGGATATGCAACGCATCTACATGTGAACACCATTACTTATAAAATTTAAACCAACCATAGCATATGAATATTAAACTCAAGATACAACTTACAACAAAGGAATAAACCATTGCAAGATAAATCTAACACATAGAAATGTATTGAACATATTTCCACAAATACAACACCACATAACATCCAATACACCATTAAATCCGATAATGAATAGATCATAAATATTATTAAAATTACATCACAAAGGTTCACCTCAATACAAATGAGGTACTACAATTATACATAATGATCCATAGTTGCAATGAAGAAAGAGAAGAACAACTCTAGAGAACCACACGAGCTCCTCGAACAAGAAGATCCTGCCATCACGAACAGGAAGAGAACTCAACAATGAAGAAGCACGCCACCCAACCATATGGTACCTATAGGCCCAGCCCTCATGCTAGGAGATAGTAAAAGGTAACCGAGACAATCCTACTACCTCTAAACATAGGCAATATGCAAAAATACTCATAGTACAGATAAACAAGAATTATGGTCACATTGCTTCCAGAATCACTGAATCAAGTACAATCACAATACAATTAAATTGAATGTTGTCATAGGAGGAGTTTCATTATAAAGGTTGCATTGGTTATCCAAAAGAGATCTTCCTAGGTCCTAGCCCCCCTCTAGGGTTATCTTGGTAACCTCTCATGATTTTGGCCCCACATGCACACCAGTACAGAATCGATTATCTTTCGAGAAGACAAGATAACGATCTAGCCATTTCATGCCTTCCCGACTCATCTCAAGTCTCATACAAGCTCTTGAGCCAATGAGCGAGGCTAATTATCTTGTTAAATGTGTTAAGCTAATAGATTATTTAATTCCCACTTGATTATACTGACTCCCACACGAGTTGTCCTGGGACCACTTTGTGTCTCGGCCCTCGCTAAAGCCACTCCCCTATCGACAACACATAACTCAAACTACATGCCAAGGATAGAAAGTGCACTAAAATTGACCACAATAACCATTACACCTCAAAAGGTACACATCTCTACAGATGTCCAATATTGAATCCCAATACGTGCACTACCCAAGAAAACTCAAAAGGTGAACTAAAGTTACCACAACCCTTTCACAATTACAACTCTAGAAGACTTAGATTCACATAATAACAAATATTTTCTCCCCAATACACAATTATAGAAATAATGTGCTTTAATAAACACAACACCGAGCAATAATAAGTACTATCATTCGGATTTCCTAAATCCAATACAATCAATTTTGCCTATTAAAATACACCACTTAAATATAATTACATTTAATAAATCCATAATGATTAACACAAAAGTTCAGTTTCCAAATCCACAAATATAGATAAAACAAATCCCAATCTTACTAATAAAATCACTTCATTATAAAATAACAATTGGTGCTTGCATGCACTTACCCCTTTAATATTTCTTTAAAAATATCATTTACTAACTTTAAAAAATAATTTAAATAAATATATTTAAATATATATATATATAATATATACAATTATACGTATACATAATAAATATATTATTTTAAAATATACATAAAATTATATAAATATATTATATATAATATATACATATTATATATAATATTTATATATCATATATAATATATAAATATATATATATATATTTTCGAACCCAAATGCAATATATAAAACAAAACACAAATACTCGCGCGCACAGGGACACAGCCTTGGCTGCACCATTACCATGCAAAGGGTTCCGCTGCCTGTGGCAACACTTACCCCACACGGATGTGGGGAGCACTGCACACAACAGTGCACCCCTATGTGGGTGCAACTAGGGTTTTACCCTCGGCCAAACCAAAAATGAAACTCATTTAATTTTTATTCATTTATTTTCATTCCACAGTGAAGCATTCGTCGTATGGCGATTTTAGAATTCGCTTCCCAAATTAAAATTCCACAATGTTTTAAATAAAACAAACATTTATATATAATATATATGTGTATATGTACATATATATTTTAATATATATGTATATATATATATGTAAATTAATCCAATCACATATTTAAGTTGAGCAAATACATTACACAGAATAAGTTTTCTATAGGAAAGTTTAGAGCTTTCATTTTCTCAGATAATTAAAAAAATTGGGAAATCAAAGTAAAATGAAGGTTTTTCTACAGAGATTTATATAATTTCCTTTTGTATCAATTTCTTTCAAATGATCAATTTATACAAAGGATTTTTAATTGTTTTCTACAGAGGTTCCTCTTTCACAACAATATTTTAAAAGAAAGGAACAAAATCTTCTACAGTATTGTAAATCTCTTCCTAAACTTTTCCAAATTGCATTACAGTAATATAAACAACTTTTCAATTCAAAATTCACAAAAACAATAAAGGAACTTGTTCCAGAAGAACTGTTGCCTCAAGAAATGTTGTTGAGCTTCTCTGTAGCTTCAATTTTCCAATGTAGCCAAAGCTTCCTCCAGTGCTATTGCCTCTTTCCAGAAAACACAACAATACACAACAATACCCAGCCAAGAATACTACAACAAAATCCTAAAACAAAATCCTCAGAGAGATCCACAATTTCCTCAGCAAATTTTTCAACCAAAAACAAAAACTCTCCCCGTGAAACAACTTTCTTCCCTTTTTCCCAATCTTTTCTCCGAGAATCAATTTACAACCATAAGATAACCAATTTCTAACTCACAGTTATCCCAATCAAAATATCTTTTCCCTCAACAACCGCAGATATTTTCCAACCACATGCATTTAAATAAAATAAAACAATTTACTAATTGCAACCAATTTAAATACTCTTATTTATTTAATTACCATTTATTTTTAATAATAAAAATTACTCAACAACATAACTAAATTAAATTAATTAATTTATTCATTCTAAAGCCTTCACAACAATAATTCAATTAATTAAATATTTAAATCAAATACACATTTAATCTACCAAATTAAACTTGCACAATAATAAAATACCTAGAACAACAATGATAAGACTAAGACCAAAACTCAAATTGATGACACATTGTACTAGGGTAAAGGTATGACTAGGTAGCCCGTTACTATCTCCCAATATTACTATTGAGTAGTGGACATGTTCAGACTTGTGAAACCAGGTGAAGTCGTTGTCCTGTACGTGCAAACCTACAACACAAGCAAGAGTCGTACATGTATACATATAGTAATTCATACACACCATGAAGAGAGAATAGTGGAAATCATAGGGCACTCGCAAGCGAGTGATGCAATATCGTTCTCTTCACCAATACAATGTCACATCAACTGACGAGATCATATATCAATTAAACTACAATAAGCATATATAACAATGTCATCACAACTAAGCATTTGTGCAAACATAAAGCATATTAAACATAATCACCATGCATATAATGTGTCATCACATTAATATAGTCTATCATCTCTCCACTGTCATCGATAGAATAACAATAACATAAAATAAAGTCTAACAAAGTATCTGAGCTGATAAGAAAATGTAACAAATCAGAGGGGTGTCACAGTGCTTACAAGGATCTAAAATTTTCCATAATTTTCAATAGAGGTTTTCAATTTGTTTACAGACAAGATTTTCAAAACTTCACAACAAACATTAAAACCTCCTTTCAACAAAATCAAAGCTTCTAAAAAAAAACAAAGCAATTAAAGGAACTTGTTTTTGAAGCTTGAAGAAAATGAGAACTGGATTTGAGCTTCCCTGCAAATTCCAATTTTCTAGAAATCCTTCCAAATTCTTCACTTCCAAAATAAAAAAAATATCTCCAATCTAGAGAAAACCTTTCTCTATTTTAGCAACCAAAAAACCAAGATATTTTCCTCTTCCAAAAATAAATATCTCTATTTTTTAACAAGATTTTTCAAAAATATCTATATCCTCTCATTAATTTTCCAAGATATTTTATTTTTCAAAAAATAAATATCTCCATTCATTTCCTCAACACTTGGTCAAAATTTTATAAATATCTCCCTTTCAACCACCATAGATATTTTCTCATGCATTTACAAGTTATTTTGCATTTTAATACTTTAAAACACAATTTAAATTTCAAAAAAGATTTAAATCATTTACTTTATGTACTTTTCAAAACAGTTTTAATTATTCAATTTATTTACTCCCCAAAATAGTTTAATTAATTAATTAATTTACTCAACCACTAAATTTATTTAATAAATAAATTTAATCACAAAGATTAAATTACTTTACCAAATACATTAAATTTAATTAATTAAGTTAAATTAAAAGCTTTTAACAACTTTACTCTAAAATAAATAAATAACATTTAAAACATACAATCATTAATCTTCACATATACTTCCCACCGATAATAAATTATCAAAACATCAAGAACAACATGACTCAACAACCAACAAGACACAAACTAATGACACACTATGACAGGGTTGTGGTTTGACAAGGGAACCCCGTTACTATCTCCCAATCAACAAAACCGTTGGGATATGGACACGCTCAAACCTGTGAAACTAGGTGGAGATGATGTCATGTACCTTCAATCCTATAATCAAGATGAATGTCGAACATGCATAAAACTTAGCAGACACACCGTGAAGAGAAATCGTGGAATCACAGAGCGCTCGCATGCAAGTGATGTAATCTCGTCCCCTTCACCAATACAATCGCATCAAGACTGACGAAAGTAAAGCATCATTAATCAACAAATAATCATATATCAATATTAACAACTATGTTAATCAAAAGCATAACATAAAACATAACATCCATATAGTGCATCATCTCATCACAGTATAACATCCACATCGCTCTAAAGCCAACAATCATAAGACAATAACAAATATCAAGGTCTATCATAGTAAAGGTACTATCTAACACATATACAAATCTAAACCCATAGTAGTAATGACTGGAGGGGCACTATAGAACAAATTACAATTTCCAAGATTTCAACCCAATAATACCTACAACTAGCTCATTCAATCTGCATAGTTGTAGGCCCTCCAACATGGAATCTAGTTTAGCCACCTTTTTCTATCCATCCAATATCCTAACATATTTTTGTATATTTTTGGTGTAGACAAATGTATCCCTTTACATTTTCACACTTTTTTGGGCCCTCGCTAAAATTGGGCTTCTTTATGCCTTATTTGGTCCTATTTTGCATCCACAAGCCTAATCTAATGCATTTCTTTGAGGATAATCCTGACACTTAACTAATGACCAATCATAATTCATGTTTTTGGATTATGTGTTCTAGATCTAGTGATCTGGGACTCATATGCCACCTGGGCATATGGGTCCCACCTAGGTTTTGGGGCTTGATCCAAAATATTGCATAAAACTTAGCATTTCTTGAAAATTGTGTCCTAAGATTAGGCAACTAGGACTCATACGCCCCAACTAGCATATGAGTCCTGCTTTAGCTTGGACATATTTTGAATTCAATTCTTGGCAAGATTTTATTCTCCTAGATCTGATGTCGGCTTGTAGTGTTGTAATTTCAGGAAATTTGGCATACACAAGTATAAATACAAGGTTATTTCACATATATTCACCTAAGCAATCTAAATAAGCTAGCAATTTTTATGAGCAAGTGTGACCAAATAGAAACCCTATTCCCCAACACAACATTTTTCTCCTCTTCATGTGTGATTGCAAATCTAGGTGTTTTGAGCTTGAAGATCCTTTGAAGACAAAGTTGTAAGATTGAAGAAAGTTGTCAAAGTTTTCAAGAAGTTGTCATCTTCACGAAAAGTTGCCTATAGGGCAGAATTCAAACTTCTAGACTTGGAGATTGGACATGAGAGAAGCTACAGAAGATCACTTGAGGATACTCGAGTTTCAGGCAATCCTTAATATTGGGACTAAATTTCCACCTTGGGCGTATGATTCCTAGTATACCACTTTTTAGCAATTTTTTGTAGATCTTGATTTACTAGTTGTAGATTCCAGGTGTAACCAAAAACCCTAAACTAGGACTAAATTGCCCAGTCTAGCATATGAGTCCTAATTCACATCAAAATTCATAATTTCGGGATTACAAACCTCATTTCGAGCATCTTCAATCTTCCAGGTACTTCTCTATTTAACATTAGTTTGTTATTTTGATTTCAATTTCTATTTTCTAGGTCATATAGATAGATTTGCATATTGTATTCATTTCCTTCTAAGAATTTTCTTAGTGGTGAACCCCCTCTTAATCACACCTAAGGAGACCTCATAGAAATCTCTTTTCCTAATTGAGATCTCTAGGGTTTCCTTTAATGGACTATAGTGAAATAGGAAGTAGGACCACCTCACCCCCTCTTTTGTGTGTTCCATCTCCTAAAAGGTGGATCACACCCTATTTCCTTCGGTTCAATATTAATTTCCCTTGATCATCCCAATGATGCATCTTGCTCTAGATTGCCTAGGATGTCCTCTAGAGGTACCATCAATTTTTAATTTCAACCTCCCACTTGGTGAAGTGCTCCACCATTCCTTTTTGTGCCTTTCCCTCAAATCAAGTGCAAATTTGAAGAAAGAGGGGAATTTTAGGTCATACCATATTTTCATCAATGCTTCATCCCATTGTGTAAAACTTGATTTTATTGTTTCCTTTCCATGTACATTCATTCATTCTACTATATCCTTTTCTATCATGAAAATCACTTCATCCATGCCCTTATCATTTTTGTTGAAGAGCCTCCTATTTTACTCTTTCCACACATTCTAGATTAAGATTATCAGGTAAGCAATCCAAATATTGCTCCAGAAGGCATTTCTACCAATCCTCGACTAGCTATTAAAAAAATCTAGAAGGTTATTTTTTCTTGGCCCACTCCACCCAAGCTTGAATAATCGCCAATCCCAACATGAAGTAGTAAATGAAAAATTCAAGAGGAGATGATCAAGAGATTCCCCATTTGACTTACAAAGAATGCACTAGTTCGGGCCTTCAATCCCAATTGAATGCATCTGATCACCTTTAAAAATACACTTGTGAAGATCTGTTCAAGTGAAGGCACTAGAATTCATCAAAATCCTTTTCCCCAACACAATTTCCTTGGCCAAATACTTCTTGTGCAGTCATTTTGAATTTGATAACTTAGTCTTGTAAAATATTGCCAAGATTTAGATCCACACCATATTTGATAAAAAATAATAATTGTGCAACATACATCTTCTATATCATCTTTGTGCCCAAAGCCATATTTTCGAAATGAAAATTCTTTATGT